>JANAVB010038620.1:540000-544147 GCA_029216955.1 Iris pallida | reverse complement strand
TAAAGTTTACCGCGTCGAAAAGTGGTCGCTCTACGTCGCTATTTTGACGACATAACATTACGTCGCTATCTGTCGCGAATTTGGCGACGTCTAGCGACACTAAACGTCACGTCGCAAACAGCGGCGTTCTGCGACAAATTGTCATCTGTGACTTGCCTATACGCGACATCCAATTTTCGTCGCTAAATACGTCGTAAATAGCTTTTAGCGACGTATTTTCCTTATTTAGCGACGTCTTCTGATGTCGCTAAAAGGGGTTTTTTAGTAGTGAAATGATACACCCTTCTTTAATAGACGGGAGAAAGGTTGACATCTCCCAGAGAGATTAGATATAAATCTCCTGATATAAGCAATGCGACCCTGAAAGCCACGGAGTTCTTTCAGATTACGAGGAGGACGCATTTCAAGAATTGCTTTAACCTTATCAGGATCACATGGATACCCTGAGAAGTAATGACAAATCCTAAAAACTTGCCACTGGAAACCCCTAACAAAGACTTAGTAGGGTTCATTTTCAATTGATGTTGACGCATCAATTCAAATACTGTCTTCAAGTCTTGGATGTGGTCATCTTTTGATCGACTCTTAACAGCAATGTCATCTACGTAACATTCAACTGTCTTCCGTAGATGTTCTTGAAAGATGTTGCTCATAGCCCGTTGATATGTGGCATCGGCATTTTAAGACCAAACGGCATAACCGTATAGCAGTAAACCCCAAGGGTGTACGAAAAGCAGTATGTTTTTCATCTTCTGGATGCATCTTAATCTGATTGTATCCTGAGAATCCGTCCATGAAAGACATACGTTCAAAACCGCATGTATTGTCTATCATGACATCGGTAATCGGAAGTGGAAATTCATTCTTTGGACAAGCTGCATTAAGATCTCAAAAATCTATGCAAACTCGGACTTTTCCATTCTTCTTCATAACAGGAACAATATTGGCAACCCAGTCCGGTGTTATTCTTCACGAACAAAGCCACATGTGATCACTTTTTGACTTTCGCTTCAATTGCATCCATCATATCTGGTCAAAATGCCGTTGCTGTTGTTTTACAGGCTTGGCATTAGGAAGTACATTGAGTTTATGATTAGCAACTTTAGGATCTAGACCTGGCATATCCTCATAACTCCATGCAAAGATATCAATATATTCTTTGATCAATTTTATCAACTCTTCCTTTTCATCTTCAGAAAGGTTTTTACTGATGAATATGGTTTGGACGTAGTTCCATCTCCAACATCAATTTGGATAATCTCATCCTCTGTAGGTGGCTGTCGCTGTTCAAAACAAAGTTCCCATTGAGTGTCCATCTGTTGATCCCAAGGATCATTCTTAAATGGTTCAGATTCACCATCAGTTTAAACCATGTTGACTGAGAATATTTGCTCAGATTCATCATAACCTCCTCTAACATATGAGAAGTGAGACGTATCAGATTCGATAAATTGGATTTCTTCCGAATCTGATGATTGTGAAGAGCTAGAAGAAAATTCCTCTTGTATATCATCATTAAACATGTGGGACGGATCATATCCCAACCCATGACGAGTTTTCTGGTAAAACGGATCACCACATAATGGTAATCGTCTACCCTTGCCTTGATTGAGACCTTGTATAGTCTTCAAATCATATTCCATATTCTGGATAATCTTGAGAGATTGTTGACTATATTTGTCAATTCGGATTCTTCCTCTATCTTTATCTCTCAGATTATCTGTCTGAACAACAGTGATATTTCTAGCCAGGCCAAACACAATTTGGTGCTTGTTTTTTTATCAGACGGAATCAGAAAATAAGATTCTTCATGACGTCTATAAGTTACACAAGCTTGCGATGAAGCGACTACAGGAAGAAGATAGGGAGAAGATGTTAAGAACCTTTGAGCATAAGGTCCAACATCGACATGAGGAGGAAAATTTTTTCCTTATGGTCAATGTATAAGGTTTCCTCTGTGTCTATGTCGTCTTTGTATTGATGACTTTGATCATCAGAAGATAAAGTCATTCTTTCAATAAATTTGACAGCCATATACTCAAAAAGGAAATCTTCATTGATATTAGAAAGTACAGAATGATCAATATTTACATCATTTACAATTTGACTGCTACGCTTCGGATTAATCACTAATGGACCATCATCCGTCTTCTGCGTAGACTTGCCAAGATTGACGATCAATGGTAGTTCTGGATCATTCGTACGAGAAGTACGACCTTTGACTTTGATCATAAGAGGTTGAATTTGTCTCTTAGCAGGAACATTCACTGATTCCTCGGATGAAGTTTGAGTTCTTCCTTTGACCTTGATCATCAGAGGTTGATTGTTGACAAGTTGGGGTTGGATTTGCCCTTTGACTTTGATCTTCAAAGGTTGCTCTTCTGGCGGATCTTCATTAATAGACTGATCTTCAGCAGATGATCGATCTTCAGCTATGTCTGATATCTCTTTCACATGCTCTTGTTTGTAGAGCATTGAATCAGAAAAATAAGCTTCGACACCCTTGAAAGGATTGATATCAGCAAACTCAGTCTTCACAACCCCTTGGAAATCCACGTACTTGAAGCATTGGTGGAGAGTTGAAGGCACGATGTTATGTTCATGCATCCACGACCTTCCAAGAAGGATGTTGTAGGATACGTCTGAATTAATAACATAGAATGTTGCCATAGTTCAAAGATCACCAATCTGAATCTTCAGACGAATCTTCCCCAGTGGTTTACTCTTTCCAGAGTTGAAACCAACTATTGTGGTACTAGTGTAAGTCAAGTGATCACTAGTAGGAATCCTCAATGGTCTTAGCATACTTTAAAGAATTGTGCTAATAGAAGACCCAGGATCAATGTAAATCCTGTCAACTTCAGTGGATTCAATATATCCAGTGTAGCACAAAGGTCTGTCATGCTTGTTATGCTTCAACAACATATCTTCTTGTGTGAAGGTAATATTAGGAATTACCTCCATCACACTATGGCATTGTGGGCATGACACTGGTATATTATCAGGAGTCTTGAGTTGAGCTAAGCAGGAGTCAGCTTGCAGCAAAGCTTCACTCAAGGTTTCGCGACTTTCTTTAGAAAGGCGAAGCAACTCGAAGATAGATAGTCTAGCCGGAGTATTAGCTAACTGGGCTAGAATATCAAATTTATAGGGCTTCATCACCACCCCCTGACTGGAAGCAGACTTCAACGGGACGTCAAAGCGTACTGCTTTCTGTTTTCCCTTTTCAACCACAGATGATTTAACTGGAACAGGAGACGATTGAATTGATGGTGTTTCAACATCCTCTGCTTCTTTGAAGGATCCCTCATAATCTTTGTGGTACTCTTTCCCAGATCTTGTACCAGCAAAGGTTTCTTCTTCCGACTCAGAAGAAGGAAGTACCATATTGCAGTATTTAGTCTTCCTTCCTTTAACCTTCTTCTTACGAGGATTGTTATGAAGAACCTCAGAACCCAATCCAACAGTGGATTTTTGACTTTGAATTTGTAAAGGAAGTCGTATTCCTTTATCATAATTCAAACCTTCTTCTTTTGAAAGTCATAACCCATCTTCTTCATGAGAATGACAGATTGCTGACTGTACAAGTGAGTGGGCAACGGACTTTTAACAGGTGGTTCAACAGAGGAAGAATAAGAGATCTCTGTAACTACAGGAGAATAAAGAATAGAAGTCTCTGTAGCTACGGGAGGAGAAGGATTCGGGATACGAGGAAAAATCCCTATAGAAGATTTTCATAAGCAGCGAAGACTTGTTGTGCCCTGTATAAGAGAATACTATTCATGGCTAGCCACTACTGATGAGTAAGCTTGAGCTTGGTAGGAGGAGCCAGACTTGGAGGACATATGTTCAATCCTCTCAATCTATCTTCCAAAGGAATGTCATCCCATAAATGATCCAAATCATCAGGATCTGGAATAACATGAGAAATTATGTTGCAGGTTTTGACTTTCTTACCTTTCTTGGATTTTAAAGTTTTACCTTCATCTTCCATATCAGGTACTAAGTCAGGATGTACCCACATAATTTCACCATTCTTTAATGTAAGAGGCAACAATCCTTCATTTTCCTCCCTGGCAGGCGGAATATTCACAATCTTCATCGTCGCCTTCGGAATTGGGAAAATTCCATCTGGGACTTGTTGAGG
>JANAVB010038620.1:415000-535000 GCA_029216955.1 Iris pallida | reverse complement strand
ATTTGTAAACGAAAATACGAATGGTAAAAGTAGGCTTTTGAAATGAGGACAGTTTTAACCCTAAGCCAGTATTACCACAATTGATTTTACAGAATAAATCCTAGACTCAATAAAATATAAAATACAGAAAAAATGAGAACTGATCTTCAGAAGATTTGATGATGTTGACGCTTTGATTTATGCGGTACATCGTCCGTTGAATATGATTTCATGAATCCTGAAATGATTAGCAGCATTTTCTATATTTTGTGTATTGACTAAAGTGTGTGTTAATTATCGAAATCGGGTGTGACCATGGAATGGGCCAACAATCTCCCCCATTTTGATAATTGACAAACTTGAGTCTATACCAAAATATATTTATATCAAATAGAACAAAATACAAAGTACCTGAAAAAAATTGAGAAGTTTGTTTTTGTTTTTGTTTGCTTTGGTATACTCTTTTTCCCCCTTTGTCAAGTAGTAAAATGAATAGGCTCCCCCGTAAATCGTGAAGCCAACAATAGACAAACACAAGACAAAGTGAACAAAAGAAATAATCACAGCAAAGACATATATGGAAACAGATGATATAGAATGAACTATCTCATAATAAACTGAAATATCATAGAAGTTTCCACTAGAAATCAAAAAGTACAACTAATAATGTCTAACTGAACAGTTTAGACATGAAATAAAAACTACTACATCAACTGCATCAACTAATCAAATCAACTATCCCATGGCTGAATCCACGTCACATCGTGGGGTCGTCCGCACCGGGAGGATCATGAGGGAAGTATGCTGTAGTCGGGTCGAAATACTGAAAGGTAACCTCATCAGTAAATCGAGGACCTGGAAAAGCAGGGTGAGGAAGGATAGTGACCGGATGGACTGGATCCTGAGCCAGGCTATAGTGGAGGTCAGCAATACTGTTTCTCAGCACCTGGGCCTGAGAAATGTGCCGAAACTCTGAGTCCTGATGACGTTGCGTATAGACTGCAACAAAGTCATCGAAGTGCTGGTAGAAAGTCGATCGAATCCTGGGGCTGGGGCCGGAGCAGGATGAGCATCAGCCGGAGGGGCCTCAGCATCAGCAGCTGGAGCAGGAGCAGCTCCAGGTGGTGCAGGAAATCGACGAGATCGAGTCAGCTCAACAGGTGGAGAGGAGATGGCACACGTCTCAAGATCAATCTCGAAACGTCGAAATATAGAAGCAAGGTGCATAGGATATACTAGATTCCTACCTGCATTTTTGCAGTTAAGCATCCAGGACATCATAGTTTTGGGAACGAAAAGGTATGCCAAAGTGGATGTGATATAGAGCTGATAGTTCCAAAAAGGTAACTTCATCAGTAGAGCCTTTCTTCGAAGAAGAGCAGAAAATACCATACGATGAAGCTCATAAAATGTTTGGTTCAGATGTTTGGAAAAAATTCTCCGGGGAGGAGGGTTAGGATGACAAATAATTCCCTAAAGGAAGCAAGAGTGACATCAGCAGGGAACTGAATGTGGTAGATGTCAACTAATGCATCACCAAGATCAGGAATATGAAAGTATTCGCTGATATCGGTGGCGCTAAATTCTAATTCTTGCCCAGCAATGCAAGAATAGAAATTGCCGTTAGGTTTTACTTGCAGATTGCAGTAAAACATGCGGACGGCATTGTCATAAATGCTCTCTTGGACCTCGAAGAAATCGCGGTATCCAAGTTGGTCAAAAATTGGAGCATATTCAAAGAAAGTAGTAAAGTTAACGAAAGCTCCAGAGCAAATACGACGACTAGAGAAAGAATCGAACCAGAGATCCGAAAATTCTTTGTCCGGGAACAAAGTAGAGTATTCTTCGGGATCTCTAGGTCGTGCTGGACTAAAGAGACTAGCAGGGGTATAGTCAGAGGAAGAGGAAGCACCTTGGGAAGAGTTTCCTCTTTGACGTTTGGGGGCCATAAGGAGATGGAAAGAAAATACCTTCGAAGAAAAAGGAAGAGAAGGAAGATGACCGCCCACTGGAACTCGTCAATCCCTTGCAAAGAAGGAGGAGGAGAGGCTTCTAGGAGGAGATGAAGGCTTTCCACGTTTTGTTGTGAAGAAAAAGTGGAAGGAAAGTTGGAATATATAGGCACTAGGGCCGGCTGTTCGGTTCTGGAAGTTACCACAGCGCCGACCGAACTCGGTCCGAATTCGGTCCGAACTCGGTCAGAGTTCGGGCCGAGTTCGGCCACTTGCATTCCCGAGATAAACAGTGCAGTCTGGTAAGTTAAAAAGTGAAGTTTAATAACTTTGACTGTTTATTAAATAACGATTGTTATTTCTGGGTTAACTGTAGGGGTTGTCCCAGCTAACGGAGGTTCACCGGGGAACTCTTAAATACCGCTTCGCTTCGACCGTAGCCGTGGTGACAGACATACCCTTTTTAAGTTTGTCCCCAAAAATAATTTTCGTTAAATAAAATATCAAGTCATAAATTCAATTTTAATTACCATATGCATTATGAGTCCGAGAATTCAAGAATGCCGAGCTCACGCCTCAAAATGTTAAAACGGTCTTCAGCCAATGGTTTAGTGAATATATCTGCTAGTTGATGATCAGTATCAATAAATTCTAGGCAAATATCCCGTGTTGTTGATGATCACGAAGAAAATGATGTCTAATTTCTATGTGCTTTGTGCGTGAATGACAAACAGGGTTCTTAGTCAGATTTATTGCACTAGTGTTGTCACAGTAAATAGGAACATTTGTGTAGTGCAGATTGTAGTCCTCTAAGGTTTGCTTCATCCACAAAATCTGAGCACACAACGTCCTGCGCGATATACTCAGCCTCAGTTGTTGATAATGCTACTGAATTTTTTTCTTGCTAAACCAAGAGACTAAGGCCTTTCCTAAGAAATGACATGTGCCACTGGTACTTTTACGGTACTTTGCATCCAGCAAAATCGCATCCGAGTAACCTATAAGGTCAAAGGATTTGGTTTTGGGATACCATAAGCCAACTGTAGAAGTTCTTTAAGGTATCGAAGATACGCTTAACAGCACTAAGATGTGATTCCTTAGGGTTTGCCTGATAACGTGCACATATACAAACGCTAAACATAATATCAGGGCGACTAGCAGTTAAATATAAAACTACCAATCATACCTCGATACTTACGCTGATCAACAGGTTTGCCACTTTATCAGCATCAAGCTTTGTAGATGTAGCCATAGGGGTCCCGATTGGCTTTACATTCTCGAAGTCGTACTTTTTAAGTATGTCCTTCGTGTACTTAGCTTGGTTGATGAATGTTCCGTTCGAGTGTTGTTTGATTTGCAGTCCTAGGAAGAAGTTCAGCTCTCCCATCATACTCATCTCAAACTCACTCTGCATACACTTGGCAAAATCTTGACAGAGTTGTTCATTAGTAGAACCAAATATAATGTCATCTACGTAGATTTGCACTAGAAGTATATCATTCATGGATTTTATAAATAAAGTAGTATCAATCTTTCCTTTCGAAAATCCATTATCAAGTAAGAAGGCACTTAGGCGTTCATACCAAGCACGAGGTGCTTGTTTGAGTCCATAAAGTGCTTTCTTAAGCTTGAAGACGTGATCAGGTTTTTGAAAATCTTCAAAACCAGGGGGTTGCTTCACAAAAACCTCTTCTTTCAAAAATCCATTTAAAAATGCGCTTTTCACGTCCATTTGAAAAAGTTTAAAATATTAAAACATGCAAATGCGCAAAACATGCGGATGGCTTCTAGTCTAGCAACAGGAGCATAGGTCTCATCATAATCAATTCCTTCTTCTTGATTATAACCTTGTGCAACTAGACGTGCTTTGTTGCGTAGAACTTGTCCATCTTCACTGAGTTTATTTCGGAACACCCATTTGGTACCAATTATCGATTGACCAATTGGTTTAGGAACAAGTTCCCAAACTTGGTTTCTCTCAAATTGATTAAGTTCCTCTTGCATGGCAGAAATCCAAAACTCATCAGAAAAAGCATCTTCTACGTTCTTAGGTTCTATTTGTGAAATAAATGCTACATTTGCTGCTATATCAGAATCTTTAAGAGATGAACGTGTACTTACACCTTTGGATACATCACCTATAATGAGAGTTTCTGGATGATCTGGCTTGAATCTCAATGATTAAATCTTTGGGCCATATCCTTCACAAGGCTTTTCTCAGTTCCTGCATCTTCGAACTTTTATCAGTCCTTGCCTCTTGGGTCAGATCTTTCTCAGAACTCTTCTTGGTCTTTTTAGGTGCATCTTATCATCACTGTCGCTAGATCTGTGACTATTCAACTCATCAAAGGTAACATTAATACTTTTTCAACAATCATAGATCTTTTATTGAAAATTCTATATCCCTTACTCTTAGCAGCATATCCGAGAAATATCCCGTCATCTGCTTTGGAGTCAAACTTTCCCAAGTTATCCTTGGTGTTCAGGATAAAACAGCGACACCAAAAACTTTAAAATAAGAAATGTTTGGAATTCTTCCAAACCAAAGCTCATATGGTGTTTTCTTCGAGATTGGTCGAATTAAACCCTATTTAAAACATGACAGGCTGTACTAACAGCTTCTGCCCAAAAGTATTTAGGAAGATTATACTGATTCAGCATGACTCTAGCCATTTCGCTTAGAGTACGGTTCTTTCGCTCCACAACACCATTCTGTTGGGGAGTTCTAGGACAAGAAAATTCGTGGTAATATCCACTATCATCACAAAACTTTTTGAAATCAGAATTTTCGAATTCGCCACCATGATCACTTCGGATACGAGTAATCATGAAGCCTTTTTCGTTTTGTACCTTTTTACAAAATATCTGAAATTCAAAAATAGCATCACTTTTGTTTGATAAAAAGTAAACCCAAGTAAATCGAGAGAAATCATCAACAATAACAAAAGCATAGAGCTTACCGCCAAGACTAGCGACTCTACTAGGACCAAATAAATCCATATGAATCAACTGCAAAGGTCTCGAAGTACTTACAGCGTTGATGGATTTAAAAGTAGACCTATGTGCTTTGTTCTTTTCACAGTCAGCACATACCATATCTCTCTTGAATGGAATTTCAGGGAGTCCTTTTACCAACTTTTTGTATTCAGACGTGAGATAGTATCCATGTTTGCATGTCCTAGTCTCATGTGCCATAGCCAGCTTTCATCTTGATTGGCTACTAGGCATCTTCCTGCATTATTAGTATTCTCCAAAAAGAAAACATAAATGTTGTCTTCTCTAATCCCTTTATATACGGGATCACCAGATGTCATAATATATGGTACATTTATCTTTCACAAAATTGATACCATAACCATTATCTGCCAAATGACTTATGCTCAATAGGTTATGTTTCAATTCAGTTACTAGACAAACATCCTTTATTATTGGATAAGGAGAAATACCTACAGTACCATTACCTATTATATCACCTCTCAAGTTGTTTCCGAAGGAGACGTATCCTTCTTTCTTCATCGATACGTAGCGAATAAGGATGCATCACCAGTCATGTGTCGCGAACATCCGCTATCGAGAATCCATTTGCTTCTAGCATGAGAGGGTTGAGGGTCCACCTACAAAACAAGTAGATGAATCCTTTGGTACCCATTTTCTGAAGGGTCCATACTGATTAGCTTTAGGTCTCCAGACTAAAGTGTGATTGTCAACAAGCTTTCTTGCTAAACAATACTGTGATATGTGTCCGTGCGTACCACAATAAGTGCAAGTCAGTTTAGAACCAGATGTGGTCAATACTGTGTTTACATGCTTGTTTGGTTTCTTGGAGAACCTATAAGTGAAAGCATGATGATACTCGTGTTTCTTCTGTGCTTTCTTGTTTTTAGTCCTCTTAGGTGTATGCTTAGCATTAGGACTAAGATTAGGCTGTGTCACAGGTATTTTCTGTTTGCCTAACTTGATTTCTAACTTTTTAGAAATCGCAATAGACTCTTCATATTTAGCAGTCATAACTGAGAGTCTGTGTTCTGTTACTAAGTGCATCTTCTTCTCTGTGTCATACAGCTTTTGCATCTTCACATAATCTCTTTCTTTCTTTTCAATTTTGAGGATAGCCTCATGATAGTCTACCTTGAGTTTGGCTATCTCTTCCGTGTTACCGATAGTAGACGTCTCTTTAATATCTTCAATAAGATTGGACAGTCTAGCTAACTCGGTTGTGTATGCCTTAATCTCTTTTCGAGATTGCTTATACTTGTCGAATACAGTTTTGTGATCTTCAAGTAGGTCGCTAAAGGCATTCTCTAACTCATCGAAAGTAAAATCATCATATAGAGGGTTTGACGATACCTTATCAAATGCCATAAGACAGACATTTGCATTACCGCAGGGTCTATCCTCTTCTTCAGAATCACTGGCATCACTTTCATGCCAGATGCTTGTGTTAGCATACTTTCGACCGGTTGTAGCTTTTATGCTTGATCTTGATCTGTCATATGGACTGCTTTTCTTGGTAGTTGGACAGTCCTTCTTCATATGCCCTGACTTCTTACATCCAAAGCATATAGTTTCATCTTCGTTGCTTTCTTGGACATCTTTCTTCTTTCTGCTTGTGAAATTTAGATATTTCTTGAAGTTCTTCACAAGTAGGGATCGTTCATCACCACTTGACGATTCTTCATCGGAATCGTTGTATGTTGCTTTTCTTGCTTGGGCTTTGAAGGCAATAGTTTTCTCCTTTGGTGTTGCTTCTTCAAAATCTTGCAAGTCGAGTTCATGGGTCATGAGTTTGCCCATCAGCGTTTCCAGAGTCATCGTGGTGAGATCGTTTCCTTCAATAATTACTGTGGCTTTTGGATTCCAGTTCTTTGTTAGAGCCCGCAGCACTTTTCTGATCTTCTCATGATTGCTGTAATCTTTACTAAGAGATTGTAAAGGATTAGTTATATCAAGGAAACGAGGTAAACATCTGTGTAATTGACTCACCGGGTTTCATCTTAAAAGATTCATACTCCTGTGTCAGTCTACTAATTTTGGATTCCTTTACTTGGGAAGTTCCTTCATGGGTTACCTCAAGAAGTTTCCAAATTTCGTGAGACGTCTTACAGGTTGAAACTCTGTTGAACTCGGTTTTGTCAATTGCACAGAATAGTGCATTGATGGCTCGAGCATCAAGACTAGCCTTTGCTTTTTTAGCATCGGTGTACTTGTCATGAGGCTTTTCCATAAGAATACCTTCAACCACTGTGGGTGGTGGTTTCTTATAACCATCAACGACTATTGACCAAAGATCAAAGTCGAGAGACTTTAGAAAGAAAGTCATTCGTGTTTTCCAGTATGTGTAACTTGTTCCATCAAATAGGGGAGGTCTATTTGTGGATTGCCCTTCGCCGTTGAATATAGATTTCACGGCTGCCATATACACTCTCTAAGGTTTGTTATATAAGAATATAACCTGCTCTGATACCAATTGTAGGATCGTTGAGCACCTCTAGAGGGGGGGTGAATAGAGTGCGTGTGTGCAGCGGAATATAATCACCAATTAAAAAATTAAACTATGGCAGATATATAAGAGACAGTAAATAAAGATAGAGAATTCAAACTCAGTTGACACAGCGATGTATACTGGTATCCCTCTGAGAGGACTAATCCAGTCTCGAGTACTCTTGCTCGATGTTAATCCACTATGGCACAAGCTTTAACTGAGAGCTTGCAGTCTCTTACAACACCGTGCTTGGTGACGAACGCACGACCACAACACACACCGTGCTTGGTGATGAGCGTACGACCAGCTCCACAACAGGAAAAGTTGTTGAAACTTGGAACGACCTCTTTACAACTCCTGAGTAACCAAAAGACTCTAAATCAACTCTGATAGTACTGGCTTTTGGCTAAGAGATGTGTAGGTGAGATTTGAAAATCTTAGATCGTTTGAAAATACTTGAGTAGTAGAGAAGAGAAGATGAAGAATGAATTGATGATTTGAAATGAAAAGTTCTTCTCTATTTATAGGTGTTTTCTCCAACCGAACTCGGACAGAACTCGGGCAGAGTTCGAGTGCAAATATCTCGCAAAGAGACGTTGCTCGCTGATTTGGAGGCAACAGAAGTTTGAATAACTTTTGACCGAACTCGGTCAGAGTTCGGACCGAACTCGGGCCGAACTCGGTTACGAGTTCTGTCAGGAGATCTTTGAAAATCTTTTGCAAAAAACAGTTTTCAAATTGTTTTTGGTTATTTGTAAAATCATTTGAAATACTATTTTCGAAATATGTTTTTGAAATATTTGTAAACAAAAATACGAATGGTAAAAGTAGGCTTTTGAAATGAGGACAGTTTTAACCCTAAGCCAGTATTACCACAATTAATTTTACAGAATAAATCCTAGACTCAATAAAATATAAAATACAGAAAAAATGAGAATTGAATCTTCAGAAGATTTGATGATGTTGACGCTTTTATTTATGCGGTACATCGTCCATTGAATATGATTTCATGAATCCTGAAATGATTAGCAGCATTTTCTATATTTTGTGTATTGACTAAAATGTGTGTTAATTATCGAAATCGGGTGTGACCATGGAATGGGCCAACAAGGACGAGAGAGGAAAATAAATCAGAGGGTGAAAGAGAAAGAGAGATCGAGGGATTTGGAGGAAAGAGAGTGGGAGTGAGCGTGAAAGAAGAGGGAGAGGGCACGGAGAGAAGTCGGAGGGGGTTGTCGGGCTCGGAGCTGCGCCGGTGGCAAGGGGCGACACGCAGAGCGGATTCGGGAGGCGTAGGCGGAGAGAGGAAGCGGGACGGTCGGGCGTGGATAGCTACGGTAGCCGCGGCCAAGAGAGGCGAGCGGAGGAAGGGGGAAAGACCGGCGGCGGGCTGGAGACTGGTGGGCGACGCCGGCGGCGGTTGCGCGAAGCGGCGAGGAGCGGTGAGGGTTTGCTCGGCGCCGAGAGGCTGGATCTAGGTGGTGACGGCGGGAGCTCCGACTGGCGGCGACGGCGGGAGCTCCGACTAGCAGAGCACCTGTCAGCGGAGGGGGCGCCGCTCCAGATTTGGGCGAGACGACCCGGCGCCCGCACGGTGCTTTGCCGAGGCGGCGCGGAAGGGACGCACATCGCCGGGGTGATCCACCGGTAAGGTCGGGCAGGGCGTGATGCTCGACGCAGCGAAGGGGGAGAGGAAGGGCGGATCGGAGGAGAGGGTTCGGCTAAGGCGGGCGGCTCGTCGGCCGGCGACGGAGGCGGAGGTCTCTCGCCAGCGGGCGCCGGCGGAGGGAGCGTCAGTCGGCGGGGGTAAGGCAGTGGTGGTGTTTAATTTTGTAATTTGGATTTTCCTTGGGCTTTGGTCGTGGCGGGTGGTGTGGTGTTTGGTGGCGGCAGCGATGTGCTGCGGGTGGTTACGGCAAGGGTGGCCGGTGGTGATGGTTGCCGGGTGGCGGAGGGTTCGGTCGGGTTTGGTTGTGTGGGGACGACGGCGGGGTGCTGCTGATGATTGGTGACAGGGATGGTGTTGGTTTGGTCGAGGGCTCGGTCGTGGTAGTTGCGAGGTGGTTACGGGGTTAGGCAATGGTGGGGGTTAGCCGGGAAGATGGCGGGGGTGACGGCGTTTGGTGGTGATGACGCTGAGCCAAGGTCAAGGCACAGGCCGAGGAAGACAGGGAGTTTGGGTTAGGTTTAGATTAGGAATATTATGTGTCGGGGTTTGTCCGACACGGAGAGACGGAAATGTATTTGTAATTATGGAATAAGACGGGAAGGGAACACGGACACGGTGCACATCCTCGGGTGGAAATTTGGTTTGTGGAATTTTGTGGATGAATAATGTGGAGGAGTACCTGCCTATTTATAGGATGTGGGAATTCCCACTTAGATAGGAACTAGGAATAGATTTAAAACCCAAAAATAGATAACTTGCAATTTAATTTAAAATCAATCAAATCTAAATCCAAATCCAATTAAAATCAAATTAAATTCCCTTAGTTAAAAAATCAAATCAATAATTTAAATTCCAATTATAGATATTAACTTACTATTTAAAATATGTCCATAAATCAAATCAAGATTTAAATGGCCATAATATCTTCCAAATATATTTTTCAAAATACCAATAATATTAATTTCGAAAATAATAAATATTTTTAAATATCTTTTTGAATAATAGAATATTAATATTAATAAATCTTGAAAATTATATTTTATTTAAAATAAACTAGCAAAATATTTAGGAAATATATGTATGCCTAAGAATATATTTTATTATTAATAACTGCTATAAACGAAAAGGCTTTCATAATTAAAATCGTAAACTTGAAAATAATAGCTAAAAATAATTATTGTCTATATTTTTTTGAAATAATAAAAATAATATTTTTCAAAAATATGTACGCTCGCACATATTCGCATTCGTCGAGCAATTACGAAAGACGAACCTTCGCACACGACGTACAATACGACTACGTGACGTATAATACAAAATTTTAAATCAGTACAAATATTAAATAATTAAATGAAAAAATAGTTGAAATTTTAGGGGTTTTACAAAAACTGACCGCTTTGAAGCCGAACAGCAACAGTTGATCACTATCTGGTGACATTCACAATGATGCTTTTCTTGACGGAATATCACAGGAGATTGTCTGTTCTTACGCTTTTGTACTAACAACTCGCGTAGATCAGAAGAAGTAGATGGAGTAGTCTTCTTTATCACATTTGGGGTAGAAAAACGTTTGGTCCCCTGAGTATAAAGAAGACTACTAGTTGCGTTAGCAGAACCAAACTGTACATTTTTACGCGCTTGGAGTTGTGTGCGTAAATCCTGAGATTTTTTAGCACGAAGGACTCCATCTTCATTGCGTGTAATTTGTAGGTTTGGTACCTTGCGTACAGCAGTATAAGAAGGTTGTTGGTTGAAAACAGAAGTTTTACCAACTATGTTTTTATGCTTAATGCGTGCAGGTACATTCACTTTAGATGGAGAAGCATCATTGTGAATTTTATCTGCACTGTCACAAACAAGAGATTTACCTTTACGCATAGAGCGCAAAACATGAGTATCTGCCACGTCACAGACGGGAGATTTTCCTTTATGCGTAGAGCGTAAATTTTGTGTGTCTACTACGTCACAGACGGGAGACTAATTGTTACGCTCAGAACATAAAGCATTGGAGTTTGCCACGTCACAGACGGGAAACATGTTTTTACACTCAGGGTGTAAAACCTAATTTTTACGTCCAGGGCATAAAACCTGATTTTTACGCCCAGAGCGTAACACTGGAGAGTCTGCCACGTTACAAACGGGAGACTTGTTTTTACGCGCATGGCGTATCACCGAAGAGTCTGCAACGTTACAAACGGGAGACTTGTTTTTACGCGCATGGCATATCACTGAAGTAGAGACTGCCTCATCACAGATGGGAGTCTCTACAGCAGGAGTAGGAAGGATTCCTTTGCCTGCAGAGACAGTAGAAAGATCCGAGAATGCCTTGGATTTGTGAACCCAAACTTTTTGCGCCTTTCGCGATTTTTGAACATTGGAGCAGCGAGTGGTACCCCCAGTCCGGAGCATTTCTTTGTAGGCAGTCTGGTCGAAGTGCACAACCAGAGTCTTCTTTGTCGATCCGATCGACACATCATCGTATTGAGCAATTGCCTCCTCGTCAGAGGAGAAGGTCGTCCCCAGCAGAGTCGCCATTTTGTTTCACTTAACAAAATGCCTAGAAATTGGCTTTTGAAAATAAAACTTGAAAAAATACAAAAAGTACAAATGTTTTGGGAACTATTGCTGTAGAAGTCTGATCTGAAGTCGATCACTTTGTTCCTTGGACTATATGATGATGATGAAGATCACTGCTAGAAGATGAACAGCTAGAAGAACTAAGTCACCAGAAAGGTACCGACACACTTGGACACTGATGGCGAGGCCGAATGCTTTCTTGCTTTGCTTCACTCTGTTCTGGAAGAAAGGTTGAAGAAGAATGCTCTGGAAAATCAAAGTCTCTGGGCTCTGATCTCTATGTATTCTCTCCTGTCTCTCTGCGTCTCTCTTCATATAAAAAATAAGTCTATTTATAGACTTGGCTTTTTGTGCGTAAAACGCAGCAAAATCCTGTCTTTACGCTAATAACTGTCACCCACGACTGAAGTCACCCTCTACGCACGTTGACACGTGTCCCATTATTTCAATAAGAATAGGATACACGTACACACGTTCTTCGAGATGTGTGGCATAAAAGCCACGTAGGCAAACCACGTTCCAAAGTAGTCAGGAAGGATCGGGCGTAAAAACAACCCAAATATACTCTGAGCGTAAAGTAGTAGACTAGGCGTAAAATAGCCCTAAAATGGACTTCTCGCGTAAAGTGGTTGATAAAACAACCTTGAGCGTAAAAAGTAGCCCAAATAAACTTTATGCACACGTCAACTTTGAGCGTAAAAAGCTCATATAGTATCCATGCGTAAAAGAAGCCATCTTGTGAGCGTAAAATAGCTCAGTCTACATACTAAACGACAATATTGGTTTCTGTGTAAAACAAATCCCTTCGAATTCTGTGTTATACGCTGTCAGTAAATCTTTATGTCAGACTTTGTATTAAATGCATGATTTGACAGCTTGTCCCTGGCGTAAAGTGGTTGGCCTGTCTCTGGCGTAAAAAGCTGACTTGACCTTGGCGTAAAGTGGTTGGCCTGTTCCTGGCGTAAAAACAGCTGACCTGTTTCTGGCGTAAAAATAGCTGACCTGTCTCTGGCGTAAAGTAGCTCGTTTGAGTGTAAAGTTCTATCTCTTTGACTCATTTTATGAAGCATTTTTTACGCTCCTACACTATTGTGTATGTGTGAGTCTAGATATGGGTATATAAGTGAGCCTATATATATAGCTATTAGCCTATGTGTGTGAGCCTATAAGGAGAGTCCTAAGTGGAGTGGAAAAGTGAGTGAGTGAATGAGTGGTTGAGTGAATTAGAATTTAGTGAGAGGGTGATTTTGAGTTATGAGCGCGTTGAAATGCATCCAAGCTTGGAGGGGACTTAGTTATTATAAAATAGAGTTTGCGGGTAGGCTCCTAGGTAGAAATCGGGGCTTCGTGTGAGATTAGGAGGATGGTATCGCACGATACCATTGAGTATCTTGAGATACTCGAGATAACGGATAAACGACCAACATGGACCGTAAGATGGACTGGATGTCCACTCACCCTAGGGAACTTGGTAGGTAATGGTTGTATAGGCTAGTACCCTACTACCCTAGGAAGCCCGGAGTGAAATTTCTAAGGAAGGCCACTTGGCGTCAAGTTAGAATGGTTTAAGGGTAAGTGTATTAAAGGGGTAATCGGGTAATTTCAAGATACGGGGTTCGGGTATTCGGATTGACTTGAAACTTAGGTGACTTGTTAGGTACACCCTACAAATGTCATATTTGAACCGATTTTGGCTCGGTTGACCCAGAGTTGACTTTTTACCCAAAAGTCAACGATGAGTCAACACTTCGTCTAAATTTGACCAAAACCAAACTAGAGTTGACCAGTTGACTAAAAGTCAACTGTTGGTCAATATTTGACCAATTTGACCTAGGGTTGACCTAGAGTTGACCATAGTTGACCAGGGTTGACCAGTTGACTAAAAGTCAACTGTATGCCAATTCTTGATCCCGTTTGACTTGCTTCGACTTGTTTTGACTTGCGATGACTGGTATGACCTAGAGTCGACTTAGATTGACTTGATATGACTTGATCTGACCTAGATTGACTTGACGGGACTTAGTGTGACTCAGTGAGACCTAATTTGACCTAGATTTCATATCATTCATCATAAATTATTCATAACTTTGTTAAACCTAAATTAACATGAAATATCTCATCTTTAGATTTTTAATTACCACTCTGAGCATTGATATACCCTACAGCTCAGGACAGCAGGCGAGTACATCCACTGATTATTTTTATTGTCTTGATATCTGCTATATCCGATTCAGTTGTAGTGTCTTACTTGATTCCTAACACGATGGTTCACGGACTAGTATATGTCGGATCCTGTCATGAGATATTGTTCTCGGGTTACTTGGTATATTGGTACATGACTCGACTTGTTACTTGTACTTGTATAGATATGGACTTGGGAGTGGGCTGATCATCTGCTTTTGAATCCTGTGTCATAACGTATTATGTCCGGATCCTTTATACTATTCGGGGATGGGGAGTTATTAGTGGTTGTGTGATCAAAATTCCCATATTGTTCTATTGTACACATTGTTCATAGCTATACCCTCGCCTCACGATGGGTAAAGCCTTACTCTACATCGTTCATAGCTTTTCATGGTGACCGACCTTACCGCTCTATTGTACACATTGTTCATAGCCGGTCGGATGGAAAGCCTGATCATGTTTTCCAAGCCGATCACATAACGATCTAATAATTCAAGGCACATTTTATATTTACTTATCTTATCATATATTCTGTTCTATTCTACATTCAGTACTTTCTCACCATGCTATGATATTCAGTGACTCACATGTTCTACATGCCTTTATGTTATACCTTGATTGGAGACTAAGTTCTGTTCGGAAGAAGGGTTACAACCCTGGTCCTTGTTTGGTTTAAGGGTTGTAACTCAACTTCCGAACGGTTTCCAATTAAGTCTTCATATATCTTTGTCTTGTAGTTCATTATACTGTCTCTTATAGAATTTGTCAATTCACATGAAACTGCTGTTAGTGTTTGTACTTTCTCATTTTTCTGACAGGATACCGTTATGATATATTACAGATGACTCTGAGGCAGACTGCTCGACCTATTATGGGGTCGAGTCTGATGGAATAGACCTGGACCATGGCTTGTTAGTAGAGCCACTAGACTTTGCTCACCCTGAGTAGAGTAGCTTAGTTAGGGTTGCCTGGCCTACGAGCCAGCTAGTACTTTTCAGACAGTAGTATTTCATTTAATTCTGTGACTCTGTGGTGTTGTGTATAGTTTTGGGCTTGTGTGGATCTCGAACTTATTTCCTTCTTTCATCTATCATATTTCCTTTCATGCTATCTATCCTAGTTTGCTTTGTAATTGAGACTGTATTGCTATGTCACCTCCATTCGGAGTGTATATACTGTACATGTACCTTTATCTGTTTAGTTGTAGTATTTATAGATGACCTAGACAGCGTTCTACCGTCGATGTTGCGGCGTAGACTGGACGTAACCACGTACTCGTGCCCTTAATCAGGGTGCGGGTCGTGATAGTGTGCATCGGTCGGTGGTTGACCTATTTGATCACAATCGAAGTCGAATCGAAGTTAATCGGTTTGAAACTAATCACAGCCGAACCAAACCAACCAATTGGTCGGTTCGGTTTTGAAACCGACCGACTTGGTTCGGTTTGGATCGGTTCGCTGATCGGTTTTGGAAGATGTTTGTATGAGATACGAAAGTGGACAATAATCTTCTTAGTAAATCACTTGGATAATAAATTTCTTCCACAAATCCAAATTGAATCTAGAAAATAAACCATAATCCTACTAGATCTATGAATTAAAGATGAAAAATAAACAAACTATGAGATGGATAAGTTGGACCGATATAAATATAACTTTAGGTTGTTACTAAATATGTTCGGTTTGGTTCGGTTTAAGTAGTTTTTGGAATGACCAAACCGTGAATCGAACCAAATCGGTCGATTTTTGAAATGGTAAAGTCGAACCAATCCGACCGGACCATCGGTTCGATTAAAAATCGACCGATTCGGTTTGGTTTGGTTTGGTTCAGTTTGGTCGGGTTGGTCTAAATATGCACACCCCTAATCCAAACATATTTTGAAAAATGATACATGTTAAAGTGCACTTGTTGAAATTGACACTTTCACACCTTTGAGAAGTTACAAACATCCAAACAACCTTTTAAAATTCAAAAGTTTAAAAGTACCCATTGAATACCAAAAATAAATATAATAATAGCTGCTTTATCAAGAAAGTTTTCTCTTAGCTGCTGTGTCAAGAAAGTTTTTTCCCCCTCTTCTATATAACAGTATCTCGACTGTGACCCTTGACATAACAATCAAGAAGACTGGTTGGTACTGTTTTGATCAAAGGCTATGGAAGAAAGAAGAATGGTCGAGGAAGAAGAAGAAATAGTTGTCAAATGGGCTAATCACTACTCGTCGCTGCAACATATTCTGCTGGTTGGGGAAGGAGATTTCTCATTCTCCCTCTCTCTTGCCAATGCCTTTGCCTCTGCTTCAAGCATGGTTTCAACCTCTCTAGACTCCTATGGTGATCTCTCTCTCTCTCTCTGTCTCTCTCTCTCTTTATGGTTTAGATACTGCACATATTAAAATGGTTTCCTGAAAAAAATATTAAAATGGTTTCCAGTATTTTTTTTTTTGCTTCTATTTTTTGACTTTTTTTTGGGTATGATTGTGATGGTTTCGGCATATTATAAGCAGATATAAAAAATTATAATGTATCACCTAAAACTATGTGATAGCTAGAGCCCATGTAGTAGGGGGTTGGGGGAGGGTGAGAGGAGAGTGGGACCCGGTGGAGTCCATGTGTAAGGAGTGGGAAAGAGGTTGTAAAAAGATTGTAAATATTTGGTTGTAGACTTAGATTGTATGGGGAAATGAGGTTCGGAAACATCCTGTATAAATGGGGATAAGGCTAGGTATATGTTTGCCTCTTCCCAGATATTGCTCAGTTTGGAGCCTGGCACTGGGATGTCCTTTGTTTGGAAGAAATTCTTAAACCCTATAATTTCGTATTTTATTTCGAGTTTGCGGAGACAATTTTGCGGGTAGGGTTTTGGATAAGGTTGTCTACATCTTGACCCTCCCCATGTCCTGTACACTGGATGTCCCTTTTACAATGAGAAGCTTGAAGTCCTTCGGCAAAGGATAATGTTCCAAAATCTAACTCATACATAATGATAATAGTTATATGATTTAAGCAACTAGTGTGGGAACATGATTCTACTTTGTTTGGCTTTCGCGGGAGTTGTCTTAAATTTCTTACTCGCTTTGGAAAACCGATGACAAAATATTGTCACGACGGATCACTGGCTAACCCTCCTAGCTGGTCGATTTTGGGCATAAAATCATCATTCTCAACCTCCTGTCAATAAGTTGAAACAAAGAGGCTGGAGGTCGAGCAACACTTACTTGACTGAATGAGGGTCTCCTTTGCTTATTTTCGCGGAAGGAGCAGTTCACCATCCACTACATTCAGGGATCACACAAGAGAATGAACATGGCATCAAAAATACCATAGTTTGCAGTATCGGCCGATACCGATCCGATATGGCCAATACCGATACAGTTTGGCATGTTCCGATCTGATACCGACTGATACGCGATACTGACCGATACCAACATTTGGTCCCTCTTTTCGCGTCAATTCGACAAAGAAAATTGAATGAAAAAGACCAATCAACAAGGGTGTAAAAACATAGTAAGGTTGTAAAAACATGTAAAAGAATAAAACTTATATATCACATGTAAACCAATTGGCAAGGGTGACTATTATTTTATTCAATTTCAAAACTGATAAGAAACAACACGGAAAATACTTAAAATTATGCCTAAATGTATAAAATATACTTTCTTAAATTTTAATAATTTGTGAATAATTATTTGCTTTCCGATACCAAAAATCCGATTTTCCGATCCGATAATGCCAATACAACCGATCCCAATACTCATAGGAATGGTCCGATACTGATACTGCACACCTTGCAAAATACACTCTTTGATGAGTGATTCACAGGAATCCAACCTTATTCTCAAACTAAATTGGATGACATGGAAAATTGTTTTTTTTTTCTCTACCAGTTTTAGCACCCTGTGTAGATAATAAGATTTAAGAACGTTTATGTTTGAAGGCTAAACTATTTTCGCTTCCTGTTGGCACTAGATACAGTGTTAGAAAAGTATAGCAAAGCGAAATCAAATTTGGAGAGTTTAAAGAAACTGGGAGCAACGGTCTTACACGAGGTCGATGCAACAAAGATGAAATTTCACGCAGATTTGAAGATGCAGAAATTCGATAGAGTGGTGTTCAACTTTCCCCATGCTGGCTTCAAAGGAAAAGAAGATAACATGCGGCTGATCAAGTATGTATATTGTATCTTTTTGTTGTTTGTTTTGATGAAATTCATAAGTGAATTGTTAAATTGCTCATGCATTGGGATTGGTGTATTTAAATGTTTACATGTATAAATTTCATAACATTGGGGGTGCTGGACAGATACAAATAGGACACAAAAACACAGATATGTCACCAATTTTGGCATGTCCTAGTGCATGTTGAGTGTCCGTATCGTGTTGGATATGTGTCTGACAAAACACGAGCTGACAAGATCAGTTTTCGGGGTGTCCGTGCCTGTAGTACTCTATGAGAAATGACACCCTTTGTTTAGAGATGTATATTGTATGTTTCTTCTCTTACCAAGTACTTCACACTCCATATATTTCCGAGTCCCTCCACATTGTCAGAGTTCCCTTTGAATCCATATCCTGACAGTAGAACTTGTAGTTGTCCTATATGTTATTCATTTTTCAAACCGACAAGAATAAAGCTTAAAAATCTCAACAGATGTGTTCAAATGAGAAAATTGAGAAATATAGAATAAGTAATATCTGAAGCTTCATTGTGCTGTGGCTTGCAAAAAGAAAAACAATATGGGAAGGATAGCTGAAATCTTTGCCATTTTTTTTTATTTCGTGTAGAAGTTACCGAAAATTAACATGGTAATACTAGAGAATACTCTAATGAAAATCTGTAAGATCCAGCAGTAACAATTTGGAGAACTACTGACTAAGGAATGTAAAAGAAATATGAACTGGAAGGAAAACTTCAATTGTTCCTGTGTTATGGATGGAGTAGAACTTTTGGTGTAGGTTTATATTTTTTGTTACTCCAAATTATGAGTTGAACGAGTTGTTTGGTTTTGCAATTTGTAGTTATGCTGCAATATGCTAAAGCATGCTCGTCTAATTTGACCTTCTGCATTTTCAGACCTTTCTCAGAAGGATCCTTATTTTCTTGTCAGGTATATTGGAATATGGAAAACTAAATTAAACAAAATAACACACAGGCCCTGTTTTCTGAACAAAACTTTACAGAAATATGTAATATCTGTAATGAGAGCCATGAAAGTTTTTAAACCGGAATTTTTCTTAGTTTATCAAATCTATTATAAGGGGTATTCTATTTAAATATTTTTTGAAACAAAAATTAGTTATTGTTTGCATGTCTTCTCTATCCACATGTATTATACTTCTCTATTCCTGCTATAATCTTATATGCCTGTGGAAATCCTTTGGGTTTTTGGAGCTCGTTTCTTTGGCTTATAGATACCTCATTGATGGTTGGAGTGTACTTTAGAAGCATTTGTTGATTAGGATTGTGATCCTTGTAGATGGTATATTTTGTTGAATTTATGAATTAAGTATGGTTTGGAGTCAAGCGTGGAAACCAAGTAAACTTATGGAGAACCGGCTCTTAAAGGGTCCAAGTTTGTTTAGGGTCTATTCTCCAATATTAGAATGTTCATAGAGCTTGTTCGACTCTTATTAGTCTAGGACTATATCATGGAATCCTGTGTATATAATACTAATGGGATTGACTTATTTTCACGCTTTTTCTTAATAT
Organism: Iris pallida; assembly: GCA_029216955.1. Classification (NCBI taxonomy): domain Eukaryota; kingdom Viridiplantae; phylum Streptophyta; class Magnoliopsida; order Asparagales; family Iridaceae; genus Iris; species Iris pallida. Next base: position 515,449 of record JANAVB010038620.1, on the reverse strand, counting down.
GCACATTGAGATGAAGCAAAAGGTGATCCTTCTCTCTTTGGCTTAATGTGCCTTCCTTTAGCAAAATATATAACCTTACCTCTTACTCGAGAATCTTTATAGTCTAGAGGAACTTGGAGGGTGCTCCTTGATTGCATGAGGTCTACCTACTTGACAACTAGCTGCCTAGAAATTTTGGTGCATCCCTCTCATACTTATAGCTGCCTTGACTAGAATTTGGCACAAACATAGAGAGCTCATGTCAGGTTGAAGGGCTGGCCCTGACCCAGGGCAGCCAGGGCAGGACCCACGGATCATGAGGACCCAAAAAAAAGTTTAAACATAAATATATTAATAATTTTGTATCTAAACTAGAACTAGTATGTACTGTGGGCCTTATTAGATATAAAGTTATTATGGTGTAGTGGTTAATACATAAGACTTCTATACTAAAGGTCCTTAGTTCAAATTTTGATGGTAACATTTTTTTTAGTTTTATATTATTTTGTACATTATGTATGGGATCTTATTTGAAAAATTGTCCCGGACCCCATAAGCTCAAGACCGGCACTGCAGGTTGACATCAGGTCATAAAGGCTTTATCAATTCCTTCATGGAGCTTTCTTATGCTCTATACCCGACCCCATTTTGATGGAAGAAGGCTTGGATGACAACGGAGTATCAATATTGTAAAAATTGCTAGGCGGACTCGGTGCGGCGGAGGTCCGCCTAGCGCCTAGGCGGCCGCCTAGAATTTTTTTTTTGTTGAAAATTTTGAAAATTTGAAATTTCAATGTTCTAAAATCCAAATAGTATCTTAAAACCCAAACAAATATCCAAAATACAACTAAAAATAAACAAAATAAAAAAAAATTCAAAAAATTCAAAAAATCCACCGCCTAGGGCCCGCCTAGGCCCGCTTAGGGGCGCCTAGGGCCCGCCTAGGCCCGCCTAGGGACGCATAGGGCCCACCTAGCCCACCGCCTAGGGGTTTTCGGTGCGGTGGCCGGGCGCCTAGCGCCTAGGCGGCGCTTAGGCGGGCGCCTAGGCCGATTTTTAGAACACTGCGAAGTATATGATATATAGTTGGGTGCCGCATGACATAGTATTGGTTATCCTATAAAGAACCCGATTATATCCATATATAGCAGCAGCTTTAACAAGAAAAATGTTGCAGTCATGTATACCTAAGGCTAGCTTATTGGATTAAGAACAGGGTAGAAGACTCCTCTCTCTCTCTCTCTCTCTCTCTATATATATATATATATATATATATATATATATATATATTTGAAGCAATGGGTAATTGTGGGTAATTGTGGCGAACTCTCTCTCTCTCTCTCTCTCTCTCTCTATATATATATATATATATATATATATATGGGCGGATCCAAGGGCTCCATGGGGTGGGCTCATATATTTGAAGCAATGGGTAATTGTGACGAACTCTCTCTCTCTCTCTCTCTCTCTCTCTATATATATATATATATATATATATATATATATATATATGGACGGATCCAAGGGCTCCATGGGGTGGGCTGGAGCCCACCCCAATTTTTTTAAAAAACTTTTTTTTATAGTTGGGTGCCGCATGACATAGTATTGGTTATCCTATAAAGAACCCGATTATATCCATATATAGCAGCAGTTTTAACAAGAAAAATGTTGCAGTCATGTATACCTAAGGCTAGCTTATTGGATTAAGAACAGGGTAGAAGACTCCTCTCTCTCTCTCTCTCTCTCTATATATATATATATATATATATATATATATATATATATATATATATTTGAAGCAATGGGTAATTGTGGCGAACTCTCTCTCTCTCTCTCTATATATATATATATATATATATATGGGCGGATCCAAGGGCTCCATGGGGTGGGCTCATATATTTGAAGCAATGGGTAATTGTGACGAACTCTCTCTCTCTCTCTCTATATATATATATATATATATATATATATATATATATATATGACTATATATATGTCTATATATATATTTCTGGATCTGCCCCTGTCTATATATATATATATATATATATATATATATATATAGACAGGGGGTAAAAGCATAGGGAAAAACATGAAAGTGGCAATGACAGTAATATATATATATATATATATATATATATATATATATATTTGGAACCAGGTAAATAGTTTCTGGAATCGCTCCCACTGGGATTCGAACTCCTGACCACTCGGGCCGCATGCATCTCTCTTAACCACTAGGCTAGAGGTCATTTGCAATATATATATATATATTTTTTTGGAATAAGGGTGAATTTATTCCTCGCATATAGCGAAAAAGGTATTAAAGTTCAACATCACAACTCTCCATGCCCCAAATAATAATATTATGGGGCCATTACAGATACATCGAATTCTATATTATGTAGAATTCCAATAGGGGGGTAGTCAAGCCCTCAAAGATACGTCTGTTCCGCTCCTTCCAGATGTGCCAAACAGACGCAGCAAGACGAACTCTGGCTCTTCTAGCCTATCCCGGATCCCGGCCTCTGTGATCTCGGATCCAGCTGAGAATGCTCCGGATGTCTCGATCCACCCCAACTCCTCTCAGCTGTGCACACTGCTCAGTCCAAATGTGCCAGGTCACCGGGCAACCAAAGAATAGATGTCCCGTAGATTCATATTCCTCATTACATAGCACACATTTGGCAGCCGGGATCTGCATCCCAAATCGGAGGAGTCTGTCTCTCGTCATCAGTCTACCCCGGAGAAGACGATATGCACATAGTTGCATTTTTTGTGCAATACCTTTGCCCCAAATGAAGTCCACCTCCTCAGCCTGGTCGTGGTGGGTTCGAACCAAGTCGTAGCAATTACAGAAACAGAATAGCCCTGATCCGCCCCCCGTACCTCGACCGGCCCAGCTCCAGGAATCCTCATGCTGGCTAGCGTCAATAGTAACAAGGCGAATCTCCTCAGCAAGCTGAGCAGTATGTGGATAACCCTCCGGCCTCCAAACTCCATCTCTGATGATCTGACTACATGTGAGCTCCCTGCCCGCTTCTCTGTCCAGCTGCCCTCCCAGTATATCGAGAAGGGATCTGGAACCCAACCAAGGGTCTAGCCAAAGGTCAGTGGTCGTCCCATCCTTCATGTGCCTGCGGATAGCGGTCTGGAGCACCGGTCTACACCTCAGGATGGCCTTAAACGTGACCGAAAAATTGTTATCTATCCTGCATGCCCAGAAGTTGGTCCTCCTCAGGTATCTGTTCGCCATCCAGTCCGCCCAGAGCGACCCCCCTTGATGAATCTTCAAGCCATCTTCACACACGCTGCCTTCCTAACCGCATGAAGAGGCCTCAACCCAACTCCTCCTTCCTCCCGAGGCCGGCATAATTGGTCCCAGGATATTGCATGTATCCCTCCCCTCCAGATGAAGTCAGCACAGATGGCCTCCACTCTCCGAATAGTAGCCGTGGGGATCTGGATAGACTGGAACCAGAACATCGTGATGCCTGCAATAACCGAACGCACCAACTCAATCCGTCCGCCAAATGATAGACCCGTCGCTTGCCATCCTTCCACTCTCCTCTGCGTGAAGTCCACCAAGCTGTGACAATCCTGCTTTCGGGCATAGTTGACCGTCAGCGGGACCCCCAGGTATTTCACTGGGAGCTCGCCTCTGTCCACACCTAAAGCGAAGGCTCTCTCCTCCTGAAGTGTACACCGGGAACTGAAGTAGACTCTGCTCTTCTCCGGTTTAACTGGAGCCCAGAGAGCCGCCCGAACTCCTCCATGATGTCAGATAGCGCTCTCATACCCCTCATGGAAGGCTGGAGTAGCACCAATAAATCGTCAGCATAGATCAAATAGGATACAGCTGGACTCACCAACCGGAAAAGGGGAACAATCCTCCCGCTATGCACTGCCACATCCATCATACAAGTAAAGTACTCCATCACCAAGGTAAAAAGATACGGGGAGAGGGGGTCGCCCTGCCTCAACCCCCTGTTGCTACTGAAGTAGCCATGCGGCGTGCCCTGGATGAGGACAGAGAAGGTAGGGGAGCAAATGCACACCCTCACCCTCGCAACCCACCTCTCGTCAAACCCCATGGCAAGCATCAAATGGCACAGGAAGTTCCGGTTGACCGTGTCATACGCTTTCCGGAGGTCAAGTTTCACACAAGCCTTCATCCCCCCCGGTTTGCTGAACTCCCTCACTATCTCGTGAGCTAGAAGGTTGTGCTCCGCTATCGACCGGCCCTTGATGAACGCTGCTTGATTTTGGGACACTAAACCCTGCATAATCCCCTCCATACGCCTGCACATAAGATGAGTGATAATCTTGTAAAGAAAATTACAGCAAGCAATGGGCCAAAAGTCTGCAAGTGAGGTCGTTCCCTCCTTCTTAGGAACCAGCGTCAAAAAAGTATGGTTCATCTCCTTCAGGAGCCGGCCCTCCACAAAGAACTCCTGAACCGCTGCCAGAACAGGTGCCTTAAGCACACCCCAGTGTCGCTTAAAGAACCCAGAAGAGAAGCCATCAGGCCCAGGAGCTTTGTTGGAATTAGCCTTCATCACAATATCTTCCACCTCCTCCATCCTCACCGGTGCCAAGAGCAGACTGTTCCCATGTCGGGACACCAGTCTCTTCGTAACCAGGGCCGGAAACATGCTAGAGTAGTCCGTCTGCTGATATAAGTCAGTGTAGAATCTGACGGCCTCCTCCTGAATCTCCACCGGGTCTCCAACAAGCCGACCCTCAGCATTCAGGAGTCTGGGGATGCTGTTCCGGTGCTGACGGGTGCGGATCACATCATAAAAGAATTTGGAGCAGCGGTCTCCATCTTTGAGCCAGGTGCATTTAGCCCTCTGTGCTGCACTAATCTCCTCCTGCAGTCTCATGATGCTAACCTCCTCAATCAGGGTCTTTTCCTTAGCCGCCAGCTCCCCGTTCAGAATGTCAGATTGAAGGGCCACCTGAGTGTCCCGAAGCTCTGCTTCCTTCTCCGCCAGGGAAGTCCGCGGTCTCGACTTCACCCACCCCCTGATGACCCGCTTGAGCTGCTTGAGCTTGTGAACCATGCGGAATTGGGCCGTGCCGTCCCGGAAGTGCTGCATCTCTCTCAAAACCACCTCCTCATAACCTGGTGATAAATACCAGCTGTTGTTATACCGAAACGGCCTCGCCCTCAAAGTGGGTCTCTCACATAGGCCCACCCGGATGGGAGAATGGTCGCTAGTACCCGCCGCCAGACCTTCCGCCACCGAGTTCGGAAAGCACCTGAACCACGCACTATTGCCCAATGCCCGATCCAGCTGACAAGCAATACGATTCTGAGTAGCCTTGTTGTGCCAGGTCCAAATATGTCCAGCTCGCTCCAGCCCCCGCATACCTGACATAAGAAGACACCTCTGGAAGTCGTATAAAATCGAGTCCGGAACAGGCCGGCCTCCCACCTTCTCTTGACGAAGCAACATAGCATTGAAGTCCCCCATGATGAGCAGGGGAAGATGCATGTTGCCCGCCATACGACCCATAAGCACAATGTCCTCCCACAGAGCCTCCCGGAGTCTCCGGTCATTGTGCCCATATACAGCACCCAGGATGAATCGGAACCCACCTTTGTTCTCAAAAGTAACACCGATGAGTTGCTCTGACTTATGAATCTGAACCCCCACCCAGCTACCTGTGTTCCACCTAACCCAGATCCTTGCCATACCGCAAAGATCTAGGTTGTGAATGTGATCCCAGGCTGCCGGAGTCTGACGTGAGAGCATAGCGGTCCCTCGAATCTTCGTCTCCAGCAGAATAGCAATGTCACATGCCTCTCTCCTTAGCACCCCTCTAATCTCCCTCCATCGGCCAATGGAATATCCTCCCTAATGTTCCATGCTAGGACCGACATCTAAATAAAAGATGATGGGTCCCCCTGAAACTCCTCTGGATCGACACTCGAGGGAAGTGTCTCATCCGCCTGCTCAAGGACTGCATCAACCATGGAGGAAGGGGCAAGATGGGCCTGAATCCTGCGAAGAGTAAGTGTCCAGTCAGGATTGGGGTCGGTCTGGTCCTCCATATCCCTCACCTGGGGAATATCCTCCAATGTGGCCGGAGCGTGTCTCTTCCTGCTGCTGTAAACCATAAGTGCCGTGGAGGCCTCGACCCCCTTCTGACCACTATCCGCCGCACTCATACCCCTGGTCACCATAATCCTCCGTGGCCTGAACGGAACCAGTGCACCCTGCATGCTCTCCTGTCTCTGTGGCGGTCCTGCCTCCAGTCTCCTATCAATCTCCATAACTGTGTCTTCCTCCATGTGTCGTTCCGACGCCGTCTCCTCAGGCAAGTGACTGGGGGCCGCCTCCTTCTCATATGCCTCCGTCTGTACCGTCTCCGTCCGAGGTGTCTCCGTCTGGGCCGCCTGTGGCCTGGCGGACTCCTTCCCCTTATAGTTGCACGCACTGGTAATGTGTCCAAAGCACTCGCAGTACGAACACATGGGTGGGACCCAATCATACTCCACAGACTGCGTCAGAACCTCTCCAGATGGTACCTGATACTCAAGCACGCTCGGGAGCTCCGAGCCTGCCTTTATCTCCACAAAGACTCTGGCGTACATTATTCTGGATCGGAAAGTAGTGGCCTCATCTGCCTTGATCGGCTTCCCCACGAGGCTGGCGAGTCTCATGAGAAGTGGGATGCTCCAATATTGAACTGGGAATTCTGGAAACCGGATCCAGACGGGGATGGCATTCAACACTTCCTTCTCACACCTCAGAGCCGGTGTCCATTCCTTCAAAATAATGAGTCTCCCATCAAACGACCATGGCCCTCCCTGCACAATCCTGGTCACATCCTCCGCCAGTCCAAACTTGACATAGTAAAATCCATTCTCCCGGAAGAAGAATTCCATGCTGCCTTTGGGCCTCCAGACTCTCTCCGCATAACCCCGGATTTGGCCATAGAACGGCTTATTCCCTAACACATATAGCACTAAGGTGTTCTTCCAGAAATCAGCGACCTTCGCTATTTCCTCTGCGGGGAAGTAAGCCCCGAGTCCTCCACCAACCGCCATCGGGGTAACATATTCCATTGACATCGGGCTTTTCGACGCCACTGGGGTACAGACCTCCTTCCATGACCGAGGCTTCTGCTCCTCAGAGGGGGTCCTGGTTGGAGGATTCGCAGCTACCGGGCCCTGCCTACCAGTATCGACGGCAACACCCTTTCCCTTCTCAGTCGCCGTCGCCTTTGGCCGCCACCCAGACACAGTGCGAACCATATTTCCCCCTCGGCGATGAGGATCGACAGTGCCTCTTGGAGGTCGGCTCCCAGAATTCCCTTGGTTCTGAACCCCTCGTCGCCCTCCGGCCCGTCGTCTCACCACCGTTTGCCAGCCTGCCTCTCCAGTCCCGTCCGCCCCCAGTGTAGACCCCGACCCGAATTCAAAAGTCGGTACCGTATCTCCACCCGCTCCTGAACCCCCAATCGTGGGGGTCCCGATAGATCCAGCCGACCCCCTCCCGCCGTGGTGCGCCCCGCCGCCGCCCGGCCCCTTGCCCGATCCGCCGTTGCCCGGCCCTCCCCCATACAAGGTAAAAGCATAGGGAAAAACATGAAAGTGGCAATGACAGTGTCAGCTGAGATTCAAACTGTTGTTGAAGGCTTGGGATAGTGTGTTTTCTAGTACTCTCTTTATAGGTTGCTATTGAAACTTGTTGGGGTGAGAGTTGGCGAGTGGATTGGAGGTTTGCATCCCCAGGGCTTTTGTTCTTTCTTTGATTAGTGAAACTGTCTCGGTCGTCTTTGCCTATGGAGGTAGCCCAATGTTGAATGAACCACATAAATCTTCATGTCCATTATTCTCCCTTATGGTTTTAATTTTCAGTTTTATCATTCTCTGCTTGTGATTATCTGGCTTCTCTATAACCATCTTTGAAGCTAATTTTATAGTAGTCTCTTGGGCACAATCACTTCAACCTCAAAGGAGGTTGAAATCAGACTTTGAAGCTGACTTTAGAGTTTCTTGGGGATGGGCTCATAATTGGAAAGGAGAGATTTCTATGTGGTGTCCAAGTGACATCATGGTCCCCCAGTTACCTCGATTGGCCAAAGTACACTGTTCTAAATGGCAGCCGAGACAGCCATCTAGGCAGCGCCTAGGTGCTAGGCGGCTGCTCTCCGCATCGTTTTTGTTATTGGCGGTGGAGTAGGAGGCTATCGGAGGTAAGGCAGCGTAGGCGGAGGTGAGGCGGGGTAGGCAGAGATGCCTAGGCAGAGCTGACTAGATATTTTGGCTAGCCACAAGAATTGACTCCAGGAGGTATGTATATGCTTCACTGGCTAGGTTGCATAGGCATATGAACGGATTCAGATATGCAAACGATATGGATTCCGAGTATGGTTCGGATAACTGGTTAGATCCCCTAGCTATGGAGGTTAAAATTAGTTTGTCATAGGAATTGAGTCCATGGAGGTATGTATATGCTTCACTAGCTAGGTTGCATAGGCATAGGCACGGATTCAGATGTGCAAACGATGTGGATTTGGAGTACGACACTAGAAAATTTCGGATAACTGGCTAGATCTACTAGCTATGGAAGTTACATTAGTTTGTCATATTTATTGACTCCATGGAGGTATGTATATGCTTCACTGATTAGGTTGTATAGGCAGGAACACGGAGATATGGAAACAATATGGATTTGGAGTCTGGCAGTTTTAGAAAATTTGGGATAACTGGCTAGGTTACAAGTGTATATACACATGAAAACTATTTTTATACATTAGATATTAATAATATTTATAATTGAGCATGTTTCGAATTCACTGCAAAGAAATGCTACTTTTCTCATGTCTCAATTACATGTGGCACTATCACGGACATTTTAAATCTTTGGGTCCCTTTGGAGCCTAGACATGGGCAAGCGATATGTGATAGGAGTGTCAATGAAGTATCTTGTCCAATATGTGTCGGATACAGACACGGATATGGTCCTCCTGAGGAGTATCTGTACAACATAGTTCACTGGTGATCCTAATAATGTGAACAGGCGTGGACGATGATGACATATCCTTGCATAGATATATATAATTATGTAAAGGACTTAAGAAAAGGGACAAACTACACCATTTGTCTGGCTTCTCATCACTTGTTCATGTTAAAGGAAAATTGAAGAACTTTTCTGTAAGTTCTAGGAACCAGCTATTTGTGCTTGATCACGGGAAACATACTTGGAGGCTGTAATGATTCCATCTCTAATATCTACTCCTCTATCTATTACTTGTATGTTTCATTATTCTTTGTTCTTGTTGTCAATCAAGAAAAAGCTAGATCATGATGCATACTTGTTCTTCAGTCTCCATAGGCAGGTGGTGAATGGCTTCTTCAAAAATGCAGTCCACATGCTTCGGCCATATGCAGAAGTTCACATCAGCCACAAGATGGGGGATCCTTTCCACAAGTGGAACCTCGAAGAACTTGCTTCCAAGAATTCTCTCGTTCTGATAGAGCGCACTTGCTTCAAGATCGAAGAGTACCCAGGTTATAACAACAAGAGGGGGGACGGGGCAAGGAGTGATGAGCCATTTCCTCTTGGTGAATGCAGCACATACAAGTTCAGAATTGAAGGCACCCACAGAAGGAAGAGAGCTTCAGAAGTGAAGCCTGGTTTGGTTTGTGGAAGTTCCTTCGCTGAAACTATAAAGCCCAATCCCACCCATATGGAAAGATTTTGTACAAGTAATTATCGACCCATTGGTTTTTCCTGTGGACCTTATGGTCGCATTTCTGATGCACACCAAATGTATCAAAGAACTGGTCCTGGACTTGTCGGAAGCATTGGGTACCCAGTGGCAACTGGCTATCATGCATATATGGGCGAACAGCCAGGGAGAACTGTTTCCATGGGCTCGAGACACATTGAACAGCTTTACCATCAGAGTGCTTCAAGTCAGTCATGGATGCAAAGTTTGATCCTGAGGCGTCTCTATGGAGGGGAGCGCTATCAAGCGTACACGAACGAGCAGCCGGGAAGAAGTCTGTCGGGAGAATTGAGGCACCTTGAAGAGCACGATCAGAGCGTCTCACGGCAGGCACAATCGCATATGCTGATTCCTAGGCATGACTATGGAGGAAGCTACCAAGCACGTTTGTATGAACTGCCAGGAGCAAGTCCGTCAGTGGAATCGAGGCATCTTGAAGAGTGCAATCAAGAACGTTTTGGAGCAAGCATGGCCGCAAATGTTGATACCAATGCGGGACGTCCCGCAGGAGGAAGTTCTCTAGCACATATATACGACTGAACTGCCAGGAAAAGTTGCATTGAGGAGGAACAAGAGTAAGAAGAAGATGAATCATAGTCTCCACGAGAAGAAGAGGAGGAACCAGACCTCCATATCATGAAGGCCAGTCATCACTTCTTATATTTTTCCCAGTTACAGCCCATGTTCTTCTTATTTTCGTGAAAATGACTCTTGTTTTTATTGTTACTGGTATATGTGCACGTGGGTTGCACGTATTTTATATAAAGGTGAGCGTCGGTATAATCGGTCGGTATTTGGTCGATTTTTTCGATATTTTTTTAAATCGGTATTTGAAAAATCAATACCAATATCGTATCATTTAGAATCGATTTTTTCGGTTTCGGTTAAATCGGTATTCGGTCGATTTTTGTTCGGTATCGGTATTTTACCAATTAATATTTGATCAATTAACACACTTAAAATTGTAGAACCTCTTAACCTATAATATACATTTTTTTTTACTTTTTTGGAAGCATTAATTTTAAAGCTAAGCCTCTACCAACCAAACAATTAATCAAAATTATTAGAACAATATGTAACAAGTCGTAAACACCTAAAAATGAGCTTAAAATATCAAACACGGTCACTAAGTTTAATCTTTAGTATAAGTTTAAGTAACCAAAATTCACTTCAAAATTCTATGAGAACACAAAAACATAAGCTCAAAAGAACAAAAACTCAATTCTTAGCATTCTTAACATAAATTCAAGTTCACTAAAATCTATTCCAAGTTCTAGGAAACCAACCAAAATAAAGATAAAATTGAAAATGAGTAGCGTAAAATTAATCATGAACAACATTAAAAAATGTGCGCGCGCGCGTGTGTGTTTGTGTGTGAATCGGTTCGGTTCGGTATTTTCGGTATGATATTACACTCAAACCGTTACCATTACCATTATACCGTAATTTAGTCGGTTCAGCAATTCGGTATCGGTACATAATTTCGGTTCGGTTTTTCGGTATATTTTTAATTGGTATTCGGTCGGTTTTTCGGTATTGGTCGGTATTTGCTCACCCCTAATTTTATACGGTTGAAAAAATTAAATAATAATTTGAGTTCATTTTTGTTCACCCACTAAAACGAGGGCGTTTGTTCACCCTCCAACAAAAAATTGACACGTGTCAAATTTATTCAACATAAACCACTTTGGAAGTGGTTTTGTAAACATTGAAAGCGGTTTTGACTAAAGGATTTGACACGTGTCAATTTTTTGTTGGAGGGTGAACAAACATCCTAGTTTTAGTGGGTGAACAAAAATGGACTCTAATAATTTCATCTGCCTACATTGTCTCTTGGGTTCCCGTGCTTATTAACTATCATTCATATCTGAAGCTTTGTTCTTTATTTTTCTCTTTTGGCTCTACTATATGTATGCATGCATGCGTGTTTACTTTTAATACATATTTTATTACATCCAAACTTAAATTTTATTGGATTTTTTTAATTACTCAAATACCAGTATTAATTTTAATTTATTTTTTTAATTAGTAAATATATTGAAGAGTATTTTTGGAAAAAAAATTTATACGGTGAAGCCAACTTTTGGTATAGTAGATAGATTATCATTTACAAGGACTCAAAATTGTCTTGTGAGAAATGCCTCTGTTATCTTTTGTTACCAGAACTAATTTAGCCATCACAGCTGAAAGTTTCTGTAAATTATTTGTCCTTTCAAGTCATAAGCCACCACTATTGCATAGGCTAATTTCATTTCTTGATTTGTTTTCTCCGTCTCTTACTTTGATACAGAAGAAGGTATCAAAATTTTGATGACTCTTTTGTATGACAAGTGGACCCTCCTTTTACTTCGTAAAATGTGTGAATATAAAATTAGTGGGTGGACCCACTTGTCATATAATTTAATACCTCATTCCGTATCAAAGTTTTACTCCTTCTTTCATATTAGAGTCACCAACCCCCATATTTTAGTAACTGTAGAAAAGTTCTCCAAATCTTAAACAATGTGATTTACGAGGGTACCGTTCTTTAATATAATTGTTCTTTTTGACCATTTTGTTTTAGTCTTCATCATCTCCTCCTTAATGACTTCTTTTAGTTTATGATAAATAATGAGTTCATGGGTGCTTATTGCGAGCATACTAGAATCAGTATTGTAAGAACTGGATCGGACCGACGGTTGGACGAGGTCCAACCGATTTAGGCGTCGGGTCTAACTAAAACCGAATCTTTTAAAGAACTGTGAATTTTTTTCAAAACTGGAGTTCAACTGGTGAACCGGACAAACTGTTCACAATTGAACCGGTCAATTTTATTTTATTTTTTTTAAAATTCAGAAAAAAAAATCATATGAAATTTGGACCATTTGATTTTTGGTTTGGTTTTGATAGACCAAACCAAGAAGTAAATATTGATAGCATACTTATTTGAACCACATCAAACTAAGTTTATTTGAATCCCGGTTGAACCAGGTTGAACTTCGGTCCGACCTATAAAAAAAAAATATATGGTTCGATCATCGGTCCGATTTTTAAAACATTGCTAGAAATGTGTTCATGCATTGGTCCTTCTCCATCGAGCTAATGCAAATATGCAATGGATTTATGGTTCTTTATTGGGTTCATGGCTACATCTTGTAGATAATTGTAGATAATGAGACTATGGGTTCTTCTTAAGCTCGTTTTAGTAAGTGTTCATAGGTAGACAATAATTGTTCTTTATGGGTTCCATGCAAATTTATGCGTTATTTTGAACTAACGCTTGAAGAAGGACAATGGATGTTTATAGGTTTCTTCGCACTAATGGTGGAGGAAAAAAAAAAAAAGAGAAAGGAGGAAGGGCAAAAATGTAAATTTATATAATAATCAAAGGTTGGGTTAGTTTTTGGTTGATGGAGACGAATAAAGACTCTTACTCACATTATGTGAATTTTGGAAAACTTTTCCGTAATTATTAAGACTTGAGATACCTAACTCAAAAGATACAAGATTTAAGGGGATATAAAAAAAAATCCAAGAAATAAATACAAAAGCATATAGATGCTCCCTGTTGCTTATACTAATTGCCAGTCACTTTAGCCGGTTCGATGGGGGGATGGAGCTAATATGACTTCAGTCTGGTTAATTTGAGGAGGAACTAACCAAAAGCTCTTCAACTGTTTCTACTGATTGATGTTTACCATAGTCGCGGAAAGGAAAGGAAATGAAATCAATTTTTTGGTGTTTCCTTTCCTTTGAAAATTTACAATTTCGATCCATTTTTCTTTTCGGTGTTCGGAAATGTCAAGAAAATTGGAAGAAAAAGTAAATGTGGAAAAGGGAATTCTTACTTGGATGGATGGAACTTTTTTCTTCCGTAATTTTATTTCTATTGGAAATTACTTTCCTTTTCTCCTCATTTTCTTTGACATCCAAACATAGGTAATGACTTTTCTTTCCCAATCCCGTGATTCTGCGAACAAAAAGAGGCCAAGAATTTGATTACTCTCACTCAGGAATGACCAAGGGCCGATGACTCTTTGCAATTGGACTGATCATCAAAAGGGCCCTTTTGGTTGTTGCATGCAGCAGCAACAAGCTTAATCTGCCACTTTACAAGAACGTTTTCAAACAATCAGGACCAGTTTTAGACATGTATACTATTTATGAAGCTGAGGGTCAGGGATCCTGTAGATTTGCGTGCAACAAGCAACCTTCCAAATCCCTAGTTTTGGGCAAAACAATAATCCAACACAAATTTTGCTAGGAAAGATGTGTACACAATGTTACAACTTCTCCTCTCTGGCTTCTCATATAGTTACATGGACTTGCAACAATCTTGTGGCATGGAACTACTACTAGGACATCAAAATTTGTAACATCTTAGAGTTACTGCACAACAATCTTATTGTAACTGTGGAAGGTCATCAAGATTGACGGCTGCATAGATACTGAGTTTCATCCTAGAGTAACCTTCTCAATGGCAACTCCATGCTATAAGCTTTGTTGTTTGATCGCGACGAGATCTATTCCTCCCTGCAGCTTCCATGAAATATATCACTGAAAAGTCTGTTACGCCATCGACTTCCTAGTACAGGAATTTTCAGAAAGTCGTATCAGTGAAATGATTATGTTGCTTGGACAGATAATTAACTCCATTTATGCCATCTTGACTTGATTGAAGTCTTTGAAATGCTTAGACAATTTCAGACATTTGATGCACACAGTGACAACAAAGTAAGAAAAAACAATACAAGTGCATAGAAGGTTCATCCGGTTATAAGCTACAAAATTAAGGAACTCTTTACTGTGTTCAACTTCATACGATGACTTTGCTCGAGTCTCCTGCAGAATATCAAAGTCTTCATCGTCACTTCCGCTCTTGGAATGGTTGGCTTAGCTAGCCTGACAACACAAAGTTTATCCGAATCAATGTTGCAGGAAAATCCATTGTGGACATAATTTAAATCAACTTGAATACTAAATCGGCAAGATATTGCCAATGAAACTAATTACCCAAGTGGTTAGTGTGGAGGCATGTGGCCCTTGTGGGTGGAGTTCGAATCCCAGTGGGAGCGATTTCAGAAACTAATTACCCTTTCTTCAAAAAAAAAAAAAAAAATCCGGCAAGATACAAACATAACAATGACTAATAGCTTATTCCAGCTAGCCAGACAGACCAACTGAAAAAACACACAGTAGAAACAAATGCAATTTCCTGCATCTTTCTTCATTTGTCATTTTTATTTTGTTTCATAATAGATGCATGTAATTTTACTGTGCTTTGATCTGGAAAGGTCACCTTGGCCAAGTTTCTTACTTTTGTTATTAGTAGGAAATAACGAAATATACATTGACACTAAAATGTCAGTTAAACACTTTCAACTTTAGCCAGTTATGTACATTAAGTACGTCTTACTAAATTTATGTGCATTTTGTTACCTTGAACTTTCTTGGCATATTTGAAGAAAGGGATAGCAAATGTTTAGGAATATCATATCAACAAGCTTAGGACAACGTTCAAGAAAGCTTCTTGATCAAGTATGCAGTATCATACAATGATATAAACAACCTTGCAAGTGCTGACAAAGAGAATAGAGTAACTAATGGGGAGTACAGAGGAAAGAGACTGAAAGTTTTAATGGTCAAACATGGTCACTTAGGTTAGTCATGTGGGTGTTTTCCACTTTCTTTTGGGAACTTTATGTTGGAGTGGGTGGGGTTCCCAACCTATGTGGAGAAGACCCCGGAGTGCGACGAGCGCCGTTCGTGTGTCGAAGAAGCTCGGGGAGGAAGCGGGGCTGCTGATAGAGCTACAGGGAGCTGCTGGAAGCAGGGGGGCCGAGTTCGGGCCGAACTCTGCCTCCCCATTCCAGAATGTGGTCGGCCAGTGCTGGTTGCCCGACACAGAGTTCTGGCCGAACTCTGTGTCGTCGGGGGCTGAAGCAAATTTTAGGGTGACTTTTCACCACTGGATCTAATCCAACGGTCCAGGTTGGCTGCGGGATTGGGGAGTTAAGTTGGGATTTCCAAACCCTAATTCATAACGCAACGTAACACAACTTGGAGAGAGAGAAGGAGGCAAGAGTGCCATTGCAACTTCGGAGAAGAAGACGGAGGATTGAAGGTCGCTATTCGAAGGAGATCGTGTTCGGGTAATCTCTACTCGTCGTTCTCGCTCTTCGTAGCCTTGTAATCATTGTTCTTATTTCTGAGTGTTGTGGGGATCCGATTTGGATCGGGAGGAGTTTGTAGAGGGTGTAATTCTTCTATTCCATTAGTGGAGGCTTCTCAGGGTTGGACTCCGATCGTCCCGTGATTTTTTTTCCGCAAGGGTTTTCCACGTCAAAAATTCTCTGTGTCTGCGTGGATTGTTTTGTGTGTTTGTTTTTGGGTTCGTGCGTTGTATTGCTCGGTCCTCTCGCAGGTACTCTCCGGTTTAGGGAAAGGTTTCCGCGTTTCTTTTCCAACAGAGTGGTATCAGAGCCAGGTTCTGGAATTCAGAAGGAGTGTCAGTAGTTGACAGAGAAACCAGAGAGGAGAGATAGACGTGAAGCCGGTGCGCATGGTGAATCTTAATGGCACAAACTATCATTATTGGCGGAGCAAGATGAAGGATTTGCTGTTTGTCAAGAAGCTGCATCTACCCGTGTTTGCATCCGATAAGCCCAGTGATAAATCCGAGGAGGACTGGACATTCGAGCATATACAAGTGTGTGGGTACATACGGCAGTTTGTTGATGAGAACGTGTACAACCACGTTGCCAACATTGAGCACGCGAAGACGTTGTGGGATAAGCTGGAATCCTTGTATGCGAAGAAGACCGGGGTAAACAAATTGTTCCTGATCCGAACGATGATGGGTCTGCGATACAAGGATGGGACGTCTATTTCGGACCACTTGAGTGAGTTCCAGGGCGTGGTTGACCAGCTGTCTTCAATGGGAGTCAAGTTCGACGACGAAGTTCAGGGACTATGGCTGCTGTGTACATTGCCAGACTCGTGGGAGACCGTACGAGTATCTATGATCGCTTCTGCTCCAGAGGGCGTGGTCAGTCTGGAGTTTGCCAAGAGCGGGGTGTTGAATGAAGAGATGCGGAGACGTTCTCAGGGCACTTCATCCATATTCCACCACTCAGAGGCACTTGTTTCAGAGAGCCACGGAAGGGACAAAAGCAGGGGTCCAGGTGGTGGCAAAGACAAGAGCAGGGGGAAGTCCAAGGGTCGGTACGAGGACTCAGAGTATTACCATTGTGGTAAGAAGGGCCACATCAAGCGGAACTGTTTCGCTTGGAAGAGAGAGAAGAAGGGCGACAAGGGGAAGCAAGAAGAGAACACTACAGCGGCGGCCTCGATGCATGGAGGCGATATGATCGTCGTAGGTGATGAGGTCATTACTAACCTCGCCTGCGATGACAATTCTTGGCTGGTGGACTCAGGGGCTTCAGCACATGTATCTCACAACAGGGCACTATTTGTCACTTACACAACAGGCGACTGTGGAGTGTTGAAGATGGGCAATAGAGATATGTCGAAGGCGGTTGCCGTTGGAGATGTGCATTTGAGAACGAAGACGGGTGCGGTTCTTGTTCTCAAAGATGTTCGTCATGTCCCTGATATCCGTTTCAACCTGGTGTCGGTTGGAAGGTTGGATGACGAGGGATTCTTCAGTCTCTTCGGGAACAGTTAGTGGAAGCTTTCCAGAGGTTCGATGGTGATTTCCAGAGGAAGCAAGAAGTCTGGTCTCTACTATATGGAAGGGAGCGCACACGGGGCACAGGAGGTGAACGCAGTCAGTGATGCGTCTACCGAGTTGTGGCACAGGCGGCTCGGCCATATCAACGAGAAGGGGATGAGCTACTTGGTGAACAGGAAGGTGATTCCAGGGCTCAAGTCTACAAAGTTGGAGAAGTGCACGCACTGTTTAGCTGGGAAGCAAAATAGGGTGTCTTTCCAAAGTCACCCAAGTTCGAGGAAGCCGGCGTTGCTCGAGTTGATTCACTCGGATGTCTGCGGTCCTATGAAGGTAAAATCTCTTGGTGGTGCTTCTTACTTTATAACCTTTATTGATGACTGTTCCAGGAAGGTTTGGGTCTATGCCTTAAAGACCAAGGATCAGGTGCTGCCTACTTTCAAGGAGTTTCAGGCCTCTGTTGAAAGGGAGACGGGCAAGAAGTTGTTGTGTGTTCGGTCCGACAATGGCGGCGAATACATCGGTCCCTTTGATGCGTATTGCAGAGAGCAAGGGATACGACACCAGAAGACTCCGCCCAAGACACCTCAGCTCAATGGTGTAGCGGAGCGCATGAACAGGACACTGATGGAGAGGGTGCGGTGTTTGCTGTCAGAAGCAAACTTGCCGGGCAGTTATTGGGGTGAGGCTCTTCTCACAGCTGCTTATGTTATTAATTTGTCTTCTAGTGCTCCTTTGCAGGGTGATGTGCCTGACAAAGTATGGTACTGCAAAGAGCCGTCATACAATCACCTGCGGGCGTTTGGTTGTAAGGCCTTCGTGCATGTACCGAAGGACGAGAGGACCAAACTTGAGCCGAAGACGAGGCGATGCGTCTTTGTCGGCTACGGTCGGGATGAGTTTGGCTATAGACTCTACAACCCAGTGGAAGAAAAGATCTACAGAAGCAGGGACGTGGTGTTCGTCGAAGATCAGACCATGACCAACACTCAGGATTCCGAGACGCCTTCTGAGGCTGAGGAATTGCCTGAGTTAGAGTCATTTCGCTTCGAGCAGTTTCCAGAGGATATCGCAGATGATCCAGTTATGGGGGAGCCAGTACATGGAGTTGCTCCCAACCTTGATCATCAGCCTGCTGATGGTGGTCAGGGTATCCCTCAGGAGGATGAGTATGCCGGAGAGGCAGTTCCTGAAGGGGAGGAGGCTGTCGGTATACAGCCAGCACCAGTGGCTCAACTGAGAAGGAGCGACAGAGATCGTCGACCATCTACGAAATACTCACCGGATGAGTATGTGCTATTGACTGACGGAGGAGAGCCCGAAAGCTTTGCAGAGGCTATGGAAGACGAACACAGGCATGAGTGGATGGAGGCTATGCAGGAGGAGATGAGTTCCTTGCACACTAATTCCACTTATGAGCTGGTGCGGTTGCCAAAGGGCAAGAAGGCTTTGAAGAATCGATGGGTGTTCAGAGTGAAGCAGACGGATGATGCTACTCGCCCTCGATACAAAGCGAGGCTGGTAGTTAAAGGCTACGGTCAGCGAAAAGGCGTGGATTATGATGAGATCTTTTCGCCTGTCGTCAAGCATTCGTCTATTCGGGTGGTGCTAGCATTAGCAGCCAGTCTCGACTTGGAGGTCGAGCAGATGGACGTGAAGACGGCATTCCTCCACGGTGATCTTGAGGAGAAGTTATACATGGAGCAACCAGAGGGATTCTGTGAGAAGGGCAAGTCACATTTGGTCTGCCGGTTGAGGAAGAGCTTGTATGGTCTGAAGCAGGCTCCGAGGCAGTGGTACAGGAAGTTCGAGTCGTTTATGGGGGAGCATGGTTATGCACGGACGACGTCGGACCATTGTGCATTTGTGAGGTATTTTGTCGATGATGATTTCATCATTTTATTGCTCTATGTTGATGATATGCTATTAGTGGGTCGGAATGCCACTAGGATAGCGGAGTTGAAGCGCCAACTGGGCGCGGCCTTTTCTATGAAGGATTTGGGCGCAGCGAAGACTATTCTTGGGATGGAGATCAGCTGAGAGAGAGAGTCCAAGCTGCTACACTTGTCCCAAACGAAGTACATTCACCGGATACTTCAGCGTTTCGGGATGGACGGGTCGAAGAAAGTGAGTTCCCCTCTTGCGGCTCATTTTAAGCTCACTGAGGAGCAGTGTCCATCTACCGAGGACGAAAAGGAAGATATGGAGCGGGTTCCATATGCCTCAGCTGTGGGAAGCCTGATGTATGCCATGGTGTGTACGAGGCCAGATATTGCTCATGCAGTTGGTACGATTAGCAGGTATCTTTCAAATCCTGGAAGGGTACATTAGAGTGCGGTCAAGTGGATTCTACGATATCTTCAGGGCACTGCTGGTTGGAGACTTTCCTTTGGTGGTGACGAGCCGAAGCTGGTTGGGTATATCGACGCTGATATGGCTGGAGATGTGGACACGAGACGATCGACTTCGGGCTACGTGATGATATTTGCGGGAGGAGCGGTGTCGTGGCAGTCGCGGTTGCAGAAGTGTGTTGCCTTGTCGACGACGGAGGCGGAATACATTGCGGCGACGGAGGCTTGCAAGGAGCTGTTGTGGATGAAGAAGCTGTTGCAGGAAATGGGACTGAAGCAAGAGCAGTATACTTTGCTTTGCGACAGTCAGAGTGCTCTTTGCGACAGTCAGAGTGCTATCCACCTTGTGAAGAATCAGACGTTTCATAGCCGGTCCAAACACATCGAGACTCGGTATCATTGGACACGGGATGCGGTTGAAAAGAAGAACGCGGTGCTTGAGAAGGTTCATACAGATGACAACGGAGCTGATATGTTCACGAAGATTCTACCAAGGAGAAAGTTTGAGTACTGCAGGCAGATCGTCGGGATGACGACATTCTCCCCATAGTTGTGAAGGAGGAGATTTGTTGGAGTGGGTGGGGTTCCCAACCTATGTGGAGAAGACCCCGGAGTGCGACGAGCGCCGTTCGTGTGTCGAAGAAGCTCGGGGAGGAAGCGGGGCTGCTGATAGAGCTACAGGGAGCTGCTGGAAGCAGGAGGGCCGAGTTCGCTGGCCGAACTCTGCCTCCCCATTCCAGAATGTGGTCGGCCAGTGCTGGTTGCCCGACACAGAGTTCTGGCCGAACTCTGTGTCGTCGGGGGCTGAAGCGGATTTTATGGTAACTTTTTACCACTGGATCTAATCCAACGGTCCAGGTTGGTTGCGGGATTGGGGAGTTAAGTTGGGATTTCCAAACCCTAATTCATAACGCAACGTAACACAACTTGGAGAGAGAGAAGGAGGCAAGAGTGCCATTGCAACTTCGGAGAAGAAGACGGAGGATTGAAGGTCGCTATTCGAAGGAGATCGTGTTCGGATAATCTCTACTCGTCGTTCTCGCTCTTCGTAGCCTTGTAATCATTGTTCTTATTTCTGAGTGTTGTGGGGATCCGATTTGGATCGGGAGGAGTTTGTAGAGGGTGTAATTCTTCTATTCCATTAGTGGAGGCTTCTCAGGGTTGGACTCCGATCGTCCCGTGGTTTTTTTCCCGCAAGGGTTTTCCACGTCAAAAATTCTCTGTGTCTGCGTGGATTGTTTTGTGTGTTTGTTTTTGGGTTCGTGCGTTGTATTGCTCGGTCCTCTCGCAGGTACTCTCCGATTTGGAGAAAGGTTTCCGCGTTTCTTTTCCAACACTTTAGTCCCACATTGAAAAACCACAAAAGTGTATATCTCAGTATATAGCTATGCTTGTGTTGGAGTATGCACATGGAGTATGTGTTGGCACATTAATTTTGATATATTAATTATAATTAACCTCCGTATTATTTTAGTTCTATCATCACTTACAAAAGCTAGCATTGTTCATAAATCGCACTCAAAGAATCCTTAGATGATAGCAAAAAAATCCTGAGATGATAGCAAAAGAATCCAAGATCAGAAGCTCTACGGGTTCTCTGAGTGTCTCTAAGTGTCTAGGATATCTTGTAAACACTTATACTTGGATGACAAACTAAAAGCTAAAATATTTTTCTCATTAAACAAAGTATGTATGAAGAAGCGGAAGTTTCGAAGGATTTTCGCGGAGATTCGCCAGATAATCCAAACTAAGACAACAAGTAATTGTTGAATCAATCGGATCATCTCCCGGATATCTGCGGACTTTCAAAGGATAATTCGAACTGAGACATCAAGTAATTGTTGGATCAGTCGGATCATCTTTCGGTATATCAGCGGACTTTCGAAGGATAATCCGAACTGAAACAGCAAGTAATTGTTGGATCAATCGGATCATCTTCCGGATATCCGTGGACTTCTGTCGGATTATCCGAATTATAACAACAGGTATTTGCTGGATCATTCGGATTATCTTTCTGATATCCGCGGTTCTCCGTCGGATAATCCGAATTGCTTTGTTGGTTATTTCAAATTCAAATCCAACGACCAGATGTCTGAGCATTTAATGCATCCAACGGCTATATTTCTATCCGTTACTATTGGGTCGGATAGTCCGTCGGATTTTCTCAGAGATCCGTCGCATAATCCGACTCTGTACAGGAAATTCCTCTTGCTCTTGGATTTATATAAATAGACTTCTTCTTTCTCTATAAATGCTTAACCACTTGAGCCTTAAATTTTTTATCTACCCAAGAGCTCCACCATAACTCTAACAAGCTTTCATTTGTCATCCACAAAAGTGTTTAGAGTTATTTCAAAGAGTTGTAAACTAGATCTTCCAAGTGTTCAAGAAAATTAAAATATTTTCTCTTGTGTGTTAAAGTTGACGAGCCTTTGGATAAAAACTCGTGTGTAAGAAGTTGACGTGCCTTCGGATAAAAACTCGTGTGTAAGAAGTTGAAGAATCTTTGGATCAAAGCTCGTGTTGTGCTATTTACTCAAATAGTAGATTAAAGCTGGAGAGAGTTCCTGGACTGGAGTGCTCCACGGGAGGATACCAGGATACATCGAGTGTTTGATCATGTCTCTCTTTTAAACTGCTATTTACCTTGCTTATTATTGGTGGTAATTATTTTATTACCCTGTTCATCCCCCTCTAGAGTTCTACAATGTGGTGGTCAATGTGGATTGATTTTACTAGAGGGATAAGTTTAATTCACAAAGAACAAATCTTTGTTTTGTCATTCACTTTGGAAATCCATAGGTGCTAGGCCCCGTATGAACTTAGTGACTCGAACTCGAACTCGGACGCAAAGTGGCGCTTTGATGGCACACTTAGCATGTCTGCATCGACGCATGGCACCCATATGCTCTTGCATGCACGAGTTCGACATATGCGTTGTGCTATGCGTCAGGCACATTCACGGTCAGGCACTTTGCGTCCATACGCCTTAGTGACCATGCGCCTTAGTGGCTGTGCGCTTTGGCGTACACGCGCCATGGGGCTAGGCACTAGGCATTTGGATGTGGCTGCTTTTGGTGCGCAGCAGCTCTGTCAGCGTGCAACACGCAGCGGTGTTTTCACTGTCAGCGTGCGGCGCATGTGCATTGGGAGCGTGTGAGAAGATCTCGCTGTCAGAACCCAGCATGCTGCAGGCTGCTGTGTCGGTGCACGGATCCGAATTTCGTAGAATTTGGTCAGTCTGCGCTCATGCGTGCATCAGCATTCCTTTGCGTGCATGGGTGCCAGCCAGCTCAATAAATAGAGCACCCCCTCCACCATTTGAAGGGGTTGAAGAGAAAGAAAGTCAGAGCCATAAATTCCACTCCATGAACTCCATGCACAAACAGCAACAGCTGATACCAAGTCCATGCGCCAGCAGCATTTCCTACCCGAATTGAGTTCTAAAGTCTTTCCAAAGTTGACGCAGAACGTTTCAGTGGTTCATATTTGAACTTACTGGTTCCTAGGAAAAGATCGCATATATGACGAATCTTGCTTTGAGCATCGATAACTTGTTCACCCCAGCAAGGGGAATTTCTTTGTATTTTTCTTTTCTGTTTCGTATTTTTCTCATTGTAGCGTCTGCAAATGAAAGAGAATAACACTATTTTTTTTTCTCTTTGTTGTTGTATTTTGCATTTTCTTCAAGTCAGTTTGTAACCTACATTTAGTGTTTCTTTGAGTTGGCTAGAGTGCAGACTTTGTCTCTTGCAAGTAGACGACTCTACGCCTCTTCCGTGTTGTTGGCTAGAGTGCAGATTTCGTATTTTGCAAAGTAGACTCTACGTCTTTCTTGGATCTCTCCACTCTTTAGATATGTCTTCGGGACTAACAAGTTCAATCTATTTACCGAGCTGACACAAGACTAAATATGATCAATAATTATGCAAGTATATTTTGGAAAAACCATAAATTTGAACATTTCAATAGGTATCTTCCTAACAACTTCATAGTTCATACACCTATCCAGCAAGTAACTGACGTGCCAATGTTACAGAAAAATTATGTACTCGGATGTAATGCCCATAAAATTATATAAATGCGGTCAAGTGCACACTAAAAAGTAATATCACAAACAATCTTGAATAGTTCGAAGTAACAGGCGTTGGCCAACATTCGAGTATGCGTCATTTTTACAATTATATCAGCAAACTTGTAGGTGCCAACAAGGGAATAGCATAACTAAAAGGAAAGCTTCATAATCAAGTATGCGTCATTTTACAATTCTATCAGCAAACTTGTAGGTGGCAACAAGAGAATAGCTTAACCAAAGGGAAGCGCAGATGAAAAAAAGGGGGGAAGTTCTACTGGTCAAGTGCAGTCTCTTTCTTCCCAGCTGACATAGTTAGTATAATTCTTCTGCAAATTTGAAACTTTCAACATTTAGATGTAGGTATTAGGTGTTGAAAATGTGAATGTATATTTGAAATAATAATAATAATTGTTTTCTTATAAAGAATCTATATTGGAAAGATATGTCATTTTTATTGTGTCTATTTATCATCAACAAAAGCATAAGTCTTTCAATAATTCACTCAATTCATTCATCAAATATTAAGTCTAAGAGAGAGAGAGAGAGAGAGACTACCTACATTGCTCTGTCCAGTTCCTGCGGTGTGAAGTACAACTACCTAAGGAGAAGATCCGTTGTATCCTGGGAGACTAATCACCATTAAACCGTAAATATCAGTGCGGGACGAATATTGTCTTAAGGACATTGAATCAAGTTCAAGTCTCAGTCTCGATTAGAACTTTATTTTATATTTTAATTTCAGAGTTGGGAATTGATCTTACATGTATCTTCCTATATACTTCCAACACCATTATCCAGAAAATAGTCTAATGTGCCGATGTCTCCGAAAAATTATATATTAGGACGTACGTATGCATGCAATCACAAGAATACGCAAATAGCAAAACTACATATAAATTTCACAGATCAAGGAGAGCGTAGCGACAGAACTAGAAGAGAGAAATGGCTGGTCCTACTCTACAGATCATGCTCCAGAAATTGGACACCCTGCTCGTGGAAGAAGAACAGCTGTTGGCAGGAGTAAGCAACGGAGTCAAAGACGTCCGAGCCGAGTTAGAGAGCATTATGTGTGTGCTACGAGGAGTAGATGGCAAAGAAGACGAAGACGGAACGAGAGCATGGGTGAGGCAAGTGAGGGAAATAGCATACGACATCGAGGATGTCCTCGAGGACTTCACGGTGCACCTCGACCCGCAGGCCCGTGGACACGGACTCGTCGGCTTCCTGCGGAAGTGTGCTCATAGCGTCAGGCACTTCCGAGCTCGCCATCGGATAGCTACCGCGATACGGGAGATCAAGACCCGGGTGCAGAACATCGCGTCTAGAAGGAATATGTATGCTGTTGGCCTGACCGACGAAGGCGCAAGCTCGAAAGCTGGGAACGACAGGCTGCATAACCGTCACGTCGCCGCTCTGTTCGTCGAGGAAGCCGAGCTGGTCGGAATCGGCCAGCCGAGGGAAGAGCTGATCGAGTGGCTGGTCGCGGGGGAGGTGCAGCTGAAGGTGATGTCGGTCGTGGGGATGGGCGGCTTGGGCAAGACCACCCTCGTCCGGAAAGTGTACGACGACGAAAGAGTGAAAGGGTGCTTCAATTGCTACGCTTGGATCGCCGTGACGCAGTCGTTCAGGAAGGAAGACATCCTGAGGAGCATAATCACCCAATTCTACGGCGTAAGGAACGAGACGCTCCCCGAAAGGATCAACAAGATGGACGGGATACAGCTGATGGAAACGCTGAGGCTCTTCCTGGAAGACAAGAGGTACGTCATCGTTCTGGACGACGTGTGGCGCTTGGACGCGTGGGACATCCTGAAGTATGCGTTGCCGAACAACCGCCGCGGCAGTAGGATTCTAGTCACGACGCGGATCGGCGATGTGGGGCTGTCGTGCCAGGAAACGTGCGGCCGCGTCTACAACCTTCAGAAGCTGCCTCCGGCCAAGGCCTGGTCCCTCTTCTGCAGGAAGGCCTTCCGGAACTTCCCCGGCGGAGCCTGCCCTCCGGAGTTCGAGGACCTCTCCCGAGATGTCGTCAAGATGTGCGACGGCCTGCCGCTTGCGCTCGTGGCGATAGGCGGCCTCCTGTCGAAGAAGGAGAGCTTCCTGGAGTGGAAGACGCTGCACGACAATCTCCACTCCGAGTTGGCCAACAATCC
The DNA here is from genome assembly GCA_029216955.1 of Iris pallida. Taxonomy (NCBI): domain Eukaryota; kingdom Viridiplantae; phylum Streptophyta; class Magnoliopsida; order Asparagales; family Iridaceae; genus Iris; species Iris pallida. The sequence goes on along the minus strand of JANAVB010038620.1, from coordinate 489,472 downwards.
CAAACTGGAGCCTATCAAGAGAATACTATCGTTGAGTTACAACGATCTGCCTCACCACCTCAAATCCTGCTTCCTGTACTTCAGCGTCTTCCCGAAGGATTACGCGGTGAAACGCATCACCCTAATCCGTCTGTGGATCGCCGAAGGGTTCGTAGAGAGCGACGGAGACGAGAGGATGGAGCACGTCGCGGTAGAGTACCTCAACGACCTCATAGACAGAAGCATGGTCCAAGTGGCCGAGCATTACGATTACGGAAGAATAAGGAGCTGCCGAGTTCACGATCTAATCCACGACATTGTCGTCCTGAAGTCGAAGGAAGAGAACTTCAGCGCGTCCTTCGTCAAGGAAAACAGGCGGAGAAACGAGAAAATCAGACGCGTGTCGATCCACAACAGCAAGGAGGGCGTGCTCGAACACACGAGCCTGTCTCATCTCCGCGCCTTCTTCCTCTTTGGTAAGAACTCCTTTCCTTTCTCGTCCGTGCATGACCTGTTCAACCGGTTCCGATTGTTGAGGGTTCTGGACTTGGAGGAAGCTCCGATCGAGAGGTTTGCCATAGAATTTGGGCGGCTTCGTCATCTGAGATACTTGAGCTTGAGAAATACCAAGATCAGCAAGCTTTCCAAGTCCATAGGAAAGCTTCAAAACCTGGAACATCTAGATCTCAAAGGAACCTATGTTTGTGAACTTCCGAAGAGCATCCTCAAGCTCCGAAAGCTTCGACACCTTCTTGCTTACCAGTACTACACCGGACGCCATCCGACTTTCTATTACACGAAAGGAGTGAAGGTGCCGAAAGGAATTGGCAGGCTAAAAGAACTGCAGAAACTCACTTACTTAGAGGCAAACGAAGACACCGAAGTAGTGAGAGAACTAGGAAACCTAACCCAGCTGAAGAGGCTGGGCATAGTGAAGTTGAGAAGAGAAGACGGCGCTGCTCTGTGCGGCTCTATCGAGAAACTGAGCAGCCTTCGGTCCTTCTCGGTGACATCCATTGGCATGGACGAGCTTCTCGACTTGAAATCCTTGTCGTCTCCCCCGCCGGACCTCCAGCGCCTGTATCTCAGAGGGCCCTTGCAGACCCTGCCGTACTGGGTTTCCACTCTCCGCAACCTCGTAAGGATGCGCCTGCGGTGGTCGCGGCTGAAGGACGACTCGCTTGGGGCCCTTCAGGGCCTTCCTAATCTGGTCGAGCTCACGCTCATCCGCGCGTACGATGGGCTCAAACTATACTGCGAAAGGGGTGGATTCAAGAAGCTGCAGATACTGGATTTGGAGCAGCTGGATAATCTGCGCTCTGTGGTCGTCGACGGAGCGATGCCGAGCCTGAGGAAGATGTACATCAGGGGGTGCCTGCAGCTGGAGGCGGCGCCGTTGGGCATCGAGAAGCTCAGGAACCTCAAGGAGCTGCACCTGTTCGATATGCCGGGTGCGTTCGTGGAGAGGCTGCGCAGGAATGGAGGGGCAGATCGTTCAATGGTGCATCACGTACCGATAATAAGATCTTATGACGACGAAGATCGTATCTATGAAGAACTCTAGTAGAAGGTATGGTGAGTCCTGCTTCGTTTTCTTTTCTTCTTGCAGTTGTTCTGTTAGCTTCTGAAACGTTTACTTGCTCATCACAGACAACGTACACTTTGAATTTTGTTTAAAATTCAAAACAATCAAATTAAAATTTTCCAATTTAACAACTTCATAGTTATGCAATTTCGAAATTTATTTTATATTATTGGAAACATGAAATTTATAATAAAAAAGGAGTGGCTTTTGTGGTTACCGAGAAGAGGTATAAGATCCTTACTGGATGGCGGAAGATTAGTGGATCGAGCCACGGGGTAGTGGATCGAGCCACGGGGGTGTATTATTCCTTTCATTACAAGCATCTAGTCCATATCAGTTGTTTTCTGCAATGTAAGTACAAAGACCAAGTATGGTTATGAACATAACTATTAGTATGAAATATTTCATAGCATCATCATAAGAATTTCAACTACCGAAAATAGTTTTAGAACTCAGAATCTCTTGCAGTATCGGTAGCGGACCCTTCTTATGAGTATCAGAATCGAATATCGGCGGTTTCAGATCGGACTATCAAAATTTTTGGTATCGGAAAGCAAATAATCATACATTTAGGGACAATTTTAAGTATTTTTTGTGTTCTTTTTTGGTAGTTTTAAAATTGAATGAAATAGTGTTCACCCTTGCCGATTGATTTACCTGCAATTGATAAGTTTTCTTCTCTTAGATGCTATTACAACGTTACTATGCTTTTACATCTTTGTTGATTGGTCTTTTTCATTCAATTTTCTTTACCGAATTGACTAGAAAAGAGGCCCCAATGTTGATATCAGCCAGTATCGATATCAGATTGAGACATACCAAATCGTATTGGTATCGGCTGTATCTGATCGGTATCGGCCCGATAGCAGTGATCTCCATCACTGCAATCGTATCGGTACCCGGTATCGACCCAATACTGCAAACTATGATCTCCATCACTTGGTTCTTTAAACTGACTATGAATTATACTAGGCAAAGAAAATGTTAAGTAATAACTGAGGATGTAATTAACTCTACTTCAATGAAGTATGTAACAAGAAGTGAAGAACCTACTAATGTCCACTTGATATAACTTGCTATCACTTGGCTGAAAAAACAAACAGTAGCAGCGACAGTCATGATAAGAGTAGCCTCCACATCCGCTGCGCTCTCATCCTCACCCCTACAAATATAGGACTTCCCTTCCATGAATATTCTCAATTACCACCCTTTATGCTCCCTCCCACTGCAATGTAGTAAGCATGGATACTCCAAAATGTTCTAAACCAAAAATATGATAGATAGTTTGACAAGAATAAGAAATGAAAATTGATCATCTAAAGAATCATGTAGTCAGTGGTAACTACTAACATATTATAAACAAAAGAGCAAAATGATACTTGATAGACACTACAATATTGACAATTATACTAACCTTTCGAAGAACATATAAAGCACCAAAGGACACAATTTAGGATGCATGATATCTTCACAAGGACATAGCAACCATGCCAGAAAGTGTCTTTTCATATACATACAACTTTGCAATATATTTGCTATATATATATTATTTATCACTTGTTCATGTCTCCGTTTTGGCTTCCTTTCAACCTTTTCTTTACCTTGTGGTTTAGGTGATCCATTAAGTTATGATGGGGGTGCTTCTCCAACCATCAAGGTTAATGCTCTAGACAAACAGAGATTGGGTGCTGTGTATATATTTATCTAGTGGGAAATATATATTCACCAAAGACATGCCAAGTATCGAATATCACCACTTGAAGGTTTATATGTAAATAATGATATTAGATTCTGAATGCAAGAAATTTATGTCTGTAATTAAACTAGCAATAATGCAATCACTACGGATATCTGCAGTAGTGTGTGCTCTGTTATATGTAAATAAGGCACCTAATTCCAGTATTTGTACATAAAATGTAACTATGATGAAATATTCATGACATTATGGTTTGTTCAGATATATAATTTCTTGAATTTATACATTTGGTTTTGATTGTGTGGCTTATATTATGTACATAATATGACCACGTTTCCATATAGCAAATGTTGACGGCTTGTTTATCTTTATCTATGCTTCTCTCTTCCCTCCTTGTTGCATGACCTTAAACCATATAAATGTATATCAAGTTTCTCTTCCAACTAAGATCTAATATGACTACCCTATACGAAAAGGCTAAACCCGGCTAGGCCTAGAGACCCGAGCAGTTATGTATCTAAACCGACCACCAATTGGGTTTATAAGTTTGAGAAATGGCTACGCGCATATCCAAGTTTGCAACTCTGTGCACAACTCTGTACCTACTATTGGATCACGTAGGGCTAAATATTAAGAGACTGGTAATGTACATCGGTTGTAACAACTTTGGTAATGTACAGTCCTACTTTGACAAACAACAATGGAGGTGTAAACTAGATAGACAGTAGTCCAATCTAAATTAGTAAAAGAACATGACAAAGACATTTCCATAGAGCACGAATTACCTTGGAGTGTAGATCCAATGATTTTTCTCAGTCCGACCTTTTGTCGAGCAATGCATGTGCAATTCTCATGAACAACAAACTTCCCTCGTAAGCCTGCAATATTCATCACTGATTCACTTCTCATATACATCACAACAAACAGGTAAAGATAAAATCCAAATCACTTTTGCAACAGGAAGAGGGCAACCTTTATAAAAACTATCAAATAGCAACCTTATCAAAATCATTAGATTGAGCTATGGAGGCTGGGAGGGATCTGGCACAAGGCAGATAGAAACCCATCAACAAGGTCCAAAATATGGAGAAATTATTTGGTGAGCCGGGTTCGTCGAAAGTCGCCACTGGACGTGAAGTTGTACGAAGTCTAAATTGCAGTTGTATAAGGCAAAAATAAATGCGATCGATAAAACAATTTTAGAATCAAAGTCATTGCAGCAAAAAATAACAAAAAAAATGATAGACATAAGATATATGAAAAATAATAATATTTTTACAGATAATTTGCAGCAGAATTACAACAACTCTAGGCCAAAAGAACAACTCAATTACAAATACTGGATATTTTACAACGAATGATGCCACAAAGCTTACACAATTCGTGAAACTAATACAAATCAACAATTTTCTATACATTATGTCCTTTATAACAAAAAAAAAAAATCTTCCAGCCGAACAACTTCAAGTTCTCAATCGAGCTATAACGCCTCAGATCGTTCAAGCGACTCCTGCACCTGTGGAGGAGGGGGTCAACACATTGGAGAATGGACTGGTGAGCGGCCTTAACCAACTCACCTGAACCAACGCGTTAATCATGTGAGAACAAACAATATTATTATATGATTTTTCTATTCTTGTCTTAGGAACAGTTAATAATTCATAACATATATGTATATAAGAATAAAAGTGTCATCAGTTAACAGCTTCATAAACAGATATAAATGAACATAAGTGTGTCACTTGACATAGTGAAGCTTACCCAAGACTATCATCCTTCCTTGCAACCAATGTTACCATACATAATATGTAAATGTGTCATATGTGTCTATGCATCAATTATTAGCCTTCATAAATTTTAAATGTGTCGTGAATTTGTCCCTGTATGAAAATTGTTAAGCCTGCAAACAGACAATATTAGCATGTAGCCTATACTATATAAAGGTAATTGACACCGCAAGTTTTCTTGGACTAATTTTGATTAGACAATATCATTTACATGTAGGTAGCAAGCCTCACTGAAGGTCCTGAATTACCTATATTGTGATGCACCCTTCCAATTCGGATAGCTAGCCCCACTAAAGGTTCTACAATATATGTGCAAGTACGCCACTACAGTTATTCATGTTCCTCCTAGGCCGAATCGGTCCCAGTGCCCCAGACCCTATTCGAGGAACAAAATCTAGCTCATAAGTTATCCATGGCCATGCATGCATATGCAACTTAGCTAATAAATATATGACATGCATGAGGGAAATTGCATTAACTATTCCTACGTTTTACACTTATTACAAAAACCACTCATAGTTTGAAACGGATTACACGGACCACTCCTATAGTTTATATTTTCTAGAGAAATTTATAACATTGACTACCCCTATGTTTTATAAAATTTATAAGGGAGAGGGTTGGTCAGTGTAATTATTTTCAGAATAGGGTAGTCCATGTAATACTCGTGAAACATAGAGGGGTCATTATATTTAAATATTTCCATGCATGATAACATAAAACTTGAAATAACTATGCAACACATTCATTTGTACTTTTTCACACTCCTCAAACCATCGCTCATGCTTCTATTCTTCCCAATCTAGGGATTACCACATTTGTTTACTTCCCAATTCAGGAATTTATACCTTAGTGACTCAACGGTCCCAAACCTTTTTCACATTTCCATTTCTTTGAAACAACAGTACAATATTTCATAAGATAATATAACAACAGCACTAGATTCCACATGATAACATAACAACAATACTATATTCCACATGATAACATAACGATAATACTATATTCCACATGTCTGTAACAACAGTTCAATTTTCTGTATAGCAAGTTAACATCCATGATATCGCTCTCTTTTATCTTGGTTCTTTTTTACTTAGCATTAACAAATCTCGTGACATATAGAAACAAAGACTATTAAACTTTTTTTTATTAAGTGTGAAGGTAAAGGAGAGAAGAATTAAGATCACCCACCAAATGACGAATTGACATTGTCCAGATTATAGAGACTCTGAACAATTTTAATATCCATAGATACTATGTTATGTACCACAAAAACATCATGTTTCACCCCGTTGACGTGATTTACGACACTTCTGGTTTAAACATATAATTCTCAAGGACTCACCATTTTTGAGCTATGGTAGAGGCAATGCATTTGCAAGGTTGACATATAATTCCTAGTTGGAATTCCATATGGTAGACAAATATGGATGATGGTAAATAATTAAATAATTAATTATAAAATATGGATGATGGTAAGTAATTAAATAATGTCTCAACCAATGTTTGTCTCATCGGCCTAGGTTGAGACATTTGTGCCATGACAAGAGTGACCCTGATATAAAATATGGATGACTAAAATGTTAAGTAATTAAATAATTAAGTATAAGATATGGATGACTAAAATTTGAAATAATTTGGTGCATGGCACAAATTGTTGGTCCATTCCATGATCACACCCGATTTTTGATAATCGACAATGACTTAAGTCAATGCACAAAATATACGAACTGCTGCTAAACATTTCAGGTCAAGTGAAATAAATATCAAAGAACGTACTACTACACCAGCAAGCATGCAAATCATCATTCTGAAGCTCGTTCTTATTGAAATCAGTCCGAGTCATTTTATAATTTATTATGTATTTTTATCTTTATTGAGTCTAGGATATAAATTGTAAGATCGACTGGATACTACTGGCTTAGGTTAATCACAGTCCACTCTCATAACAGCCTACCCATCCAAAGTCCACTTACCAAACATACCATTCACTTTTGTGCAACAAAATTTGACAAATATTTTACATTTGTACTGAAACAGAACTCAAGTCGAGTTCGGTCCAAGTTCGGTCCGAACTCTGCCGAGTTCGGTCAGCTTGAATTCAAATAATTGTTGCCTCCAAATCTGCATACAACGTTCATTTGCGAAATCTTTGCATCAGAACTCTGCCCGAACTCTGTCCGAGTTTGGTCATCAAAAACACCTATAAATAGAAAAGAATTTCTTATTTCAAATCACTCATTCATTCATCTTCTCTTCTCTATTCAAAAGTGTTTTTCATTTGATCTAAAGCTTTCATATTCCACCTACACATCTCTTAGCAAAAAGCCAGTAATATCTATTTGATCTAGAGTATTTTGGTTCTCAAGAGTTGTAAAGAGGTCGTTCAAAGTTCAGAAAACTATCTTTGTTTTCGGAGTTGGTCGTGCGCTCGTCGCCAAGCACGGTATTGGAAAGTCGGTCGTGTACTTGTCACCAAGCACGGTGTTGTAAGGGACTGCAAGCTCTCAATTAGCTTGTGCCATAGTGGATTAACATCGAGCAAGAGTACTTGAGACTGGATTAGTCTTCTCAAAGGGATACCAGTATACATCGCTATGTTACTGAGTTTGTTCTTTCTATCTCTTGCTATATTTTACTGTCTCTTTATTCACTGCCATAGTTATCTGCTTTTAATTTTTAATTGGTGATTATTTTCCGCTGCACTCGCACTCACTCTATTCACTCTCCCTCTAGAGGTGCTCAACGGTCCTACAATTGGTATCAGAGCAGGTTATATTCTAATATAATAAACCTCAGAGAGTATATATGGCAGCCGTGAAATCAATATTCAACGTGAAGGACAATCTACAAATAGACCCTCAGTATTTGATGGTACAAACTATACTTACTGGAAAACACGAATGATATTCTTTTTAAAGTCTCTTGACTTTGATCTTTGGTCTATAGTAGTTGACGGTTATAAGAAACCGGCACCTACAGTAGTTGATGGCGTGCTTGTAGACAAGCCTCATGACAAATATACAGAGGCAGAAAAAGCAATGGCTAGTCTAGATGCTCGAGCCATCAACGCACTATTCTGTGCAATTGACAAAACGGAATTCAACCGAGTTTCAACCTGTAAGACGTCTGATAAAATTTGGAAACTTCTTGAGGTAACTCATGAAGGTACTTCCCAAGTGAAGAAATCCAAAATCAGTAGACTAACACAGGAATATGAATCTTTTAAAATGAAATTCTGTGAGTCAATTACACAGATATTCACTCATTTTCTTGATATTACTAATTCTTTGCAATCTCTTGGTAAGGATTACAGTAATCATGAGAAGATCAGAAAGGTGCTACGGGCTCTAACCAAGAATTGGAACCCAAAGGCAACGACAATCATTGAAGGAAACAATCTCACCACCATGACTCTGGAAACACTTATGGGCAAGCTTATGACCCATGAGCTTGATCTGCAAGAGTTTGAAGAAGCTGTCCCAATGAAAAAATCTATTGCCTTTAAAGCTCAAGCCAGAAAGTCAACATGCAATGATTCTGAGGAAGAATCATCAAGTGGTGATGAACAAGCCCTGCTAGTAAAGAACTTCAGAAAATTCCTAAAGTTTGAGAAATCAAACAGAAGGAAGAGAGATATCCATGAAAGGAATGAAGAAGAAACAAATATTCTTTGGATGCAGGAAATCAGGGCATATGAAGAAGGACTGTCCAACTTCAAAAAAAAGTAGTCCATACGATAGATCAAGATCAAGCAGAAAAGCAACAACTAGTCGAAAGTATGAAAATACAAGTATCTGGCATGAAAGCGATGCCAGTGATACAGAGGAAGAAGACAGACCCTGCGAAAATGCCAATGTCTGTCTTATGGCTTTTGATAAGGTATCCTCAAATCCTTTGTATGACGATTTTACTTTCGATGAGTTAGAAAATGCCTTCAGCAAACGACTTGAAGAACACAGAAATGTGCTTGACAAGTATAAGTAATCTCGAAAAGAGGTTAAGCCATGCACAATCAAAATAGCTAGACTGTCCAGTCTCATTGAAGATATTAAAGAGACATCTACTACCAGTAACACGGAAAAGATAGCCAAGCTTAAAGTAGACTATCATGAGGCTATCCTCAAAATTGAAAAGAAAGAAAAAGACTATGTCAAAATACAGAGTTATATGACATAGAGAAGAAGAAGCACTTGGTCACAGAACAAAGACTCATAGATATGACTGCTAAATATGAAGAGTCTTATGAGATTTCTAAAAAGTTAGAAATCAAGTTAGGCAAACAGGCTATACCTGTGACACAACCTAAATTTAGTCCTAATGCTAAGCATATACCTAAGAGGATTAAAACACAGAAAGCACGTAAGAAACATGAATGTCACCATGCTTTCATTTATAGGTTTTCAAGGAAACCACATATGCATGTGAACACAAATTCTACTAACACGTTTTTAAAACTTACTTGTATATACTATGGTACTCACAGACATATATCACAGTATTGTTTAGCAAGAAAGCTTGTTGACAATCGCACATTGATTTGGAGACCTAAGACTAATCAATATGAACCCTTCAGTAAATGGGTACCAAAGGATTCATCTACTTATTTTGTAGGTGGACCCTCAACCCTCTCATGATAAAAGCAAGTGGATCCTCGATAGTGGATGTTCGCGGCACATGAATGGTGATGCATCTTTGTTCGACACGCTATCGATGAAGAAAGAAGGATACGTCTCCTTCGAAAACAACCTAAGAGAAAATATCATTAGAAATGACACTGTTGGTATATTTCTTTATCCTGTAATAAAAGATGTTTGTCTAGTTACAGAATTAAAATATAACCTATTAAGCATAAGTCACTTGGCTGATAATGGTTATTGTATCAACTTTGTAAAAGACAAATGTACCATATATGATATGTCATCTGGTAATCCCGTATATGAAGGGATTAGAGAAGATAATATTTATGTTTTCTTTCTGGAGAGTACTAATAATGCAGGAAGATGCCTAATAGCTAACCTAGACGAAAGCTGGCTATGGCATATGAGACTAGGACATGCTAATATGGATACTGTCTCACGACTGATAACTAAGAAGCTAGTAAAAGGACTTCCTGAGATACCGTTCAAGAGAGATATGGTATGTGCTGACTATGAAAAGAACAAAGCACATAGGTCTACATTTAAATCCATCAACGCTGTAAGTACTTCTAGACCTTTACAGTTGATACATATGGATTTAGTTAGTCCTAGTAGAGTCGCTAGTCTTGGCGGTAAGCTCTACGTATTTGTTCTAGTTGATGATTTCTTTCATTTTACTTGGGTTTACTTTTTATCAAACAAAAGTGATGCTATTTTTAAATTTCAGTTATTTTGTAAAATGGTACAAAACAAAAAAGGTTTCATGATTACTCGTATACGAAGTGATCACGGTGGCGAATTGGTAAATACTGACTTCAAAAAGTTTTGTGATGATAGTAGATATTACCACGAATTTTTTTGTCATAGAAATCCTTAACAGAATGGTGTTATGGAGCAGAAAAATCGTACTCTAAGCGAGATGGCTAGAGTCATGCTGAATCAGCATAATTTTCTTAAATATTTTTGGGCAGAAGCTGTTAGTATAGCCTGTCATGTTTTAAATAGGGTGTCAATTCGACCTATATCGAAGAAAAAACCTTATGAACTTTTTTTTGGAAGGATTTCAAATATTTCTTATTTTAAAGTTTTTGGATGTCGTTGTTTTATCCTGAACACCAAGGACAACTTGGAAAAGTTTGACTCTAAAGCAAATGAAGGGATATTTTTCGGATATGCTGCTAAGAGTAAGGGATATAGAATTTTCAATAAAAAATCTATGATTGTTGAAGAATCCATTAACATTACTTTTGATGAGCTCAATAGTAACAGATCTAGCGACAGTGATGATAAAAATGTACAAGCCAAAACCGATAAAAATCCTGTGGAAGATCTGACTCATAGATTTGAATCATTGAAGTTCTTGCCAGATCATCCAAAAATGCTCATTATAGGTGATATATCAAAAGGTGTAAGTACACGCTTTTCTTATAGAGATTCTGAAATAGCAGCAAATGTAGCTTTTATTTCACAAATAGAACCTAAGAATGTAGCAGATGCTTTTAATGATGAGTTTTGGATTGATGCCATGCAAGAGAAACTTAATCAATTTGAGAAAAACTATGTTTAGAAACTTGTTCCTAAACCTATTGGTCAATCGATAATTAGTATCAAATGGGTATTCCGAAATAAACTAAGTAAAGATGGACAAGTTCTACGCAATAAAGCACGTCTAGTGGCACAAGGTTATAATCAAGAAGAAGGTATTGATTATGACGAGACATATGCTTCTGTTGCTAGAGTAGAAGGTATCCGTATGTTTTGTGCATTTGCATGTTTTATGATTTTAAATTATTTCAAATGGACGTGAAAAGTGCATTTTTAAAATTTTTTTAAAAGAAGAAGTGTTTGTGAAACAACTCCCTGGTTTTGAAGATTTTCAAAAACTGATCACGTCTTCAAACTTAAGAAAGCACTCTATGGACTCAAACAGGCACCTCGTGCTTGGTATGAACGCCTAAGTACCTTCTTACTTGAAAATGGTTTTTCAAAAGGAAGAGTTGATAAAACTTTATTTATCAAGACTTTAGATGATGACATTCTTCTTGTGCAAATATATGTTGATGACATCTTATTCGGATCTACTAATGAAAAACTTTGTCAAGAGTTTGCTAAATGTATGCATAGTGAATTTAAGATGAGTATGATGGGAGAGCTGAACTTCTTTCTAGGACTCCAGATCAAACAACACTCAAAGGAAACATTCATCAATCAAGCCAAATATATGAATGACATACTGAAAAAGTACGACTTCGAAAATATAAAGCCAATCGAAACTCCAATGGCTACATCTACAAAGCTTGACACTGATAAAAGTAGTAAAACTGTCGATCAGCGTAAGTATCGAGGTATGATTGGTAGCTTATTATATTTAACTGCTAGTCGTCCTGATATTATGTTCAGTTTTTACGTTTGTGCACGATACCAGGTAAATCCTAAGGAATCATACCTATGTGCCGTTAAGCGTATCTTCCGATACCTTAGTTTCCACAGTCGACTTATGGTATCCTAAAATCAAATCCTTTGACCTGATAGATTACTCGGATGCGAATTTTGTAGGATGCAAAGTAGACCATAAAAGTACCAGTGGTACGTGTTATTTCTTAGGAAAAGCCTTAGTCTCATGGTTTAGCAAGAAACAAAATTCTGTAGCATTATAAACTACTGAGGCTGAGTAGACATTGCTGTGCTCAAATTTTGTGGATGAAGTAAACCTTAGAAGACTACAATCTGCACAAGACTACGATTCCTATTTACTATGATAATACTAGCACTATTAACTTGACTAAGAACCTTGTATGTCACTCACACATAAAGCACATTGAAATTCGTCATCACTTTTTATGTGATCACCAATAACACGGGGACATCTGCTTAGAATTTATTGACATATATCATCAACTAGCAGACATTTTCACAAAATCACTGGCTGAAGACCACTTTAACATTATGCGTCGAGAGCTCGGCATATTTGAATTTTGAGATTAATAATGTAGTATGTTTATTAAATTTATTTATAGCTCAAAACTTTGTAATTTATTAATGGAAATTATTTTGGGTACAAGCCGAAAGGATCCTTCTGTCATACATGCATAAATAGCCTGAAGCGACATGGTATACTAGTCCTCGGACTACCGCTAGCTGGGATCCGGCCGCTACAGCTAACCAAAAGTAATAGAAATTATTAAATGAAGGAGTGTAACAGTTATATATTCAAATTTTGAACTAATACTGCATTTATGACATTGGGAATGCAAGCAGCTGAACTCGGACCAAACTCTGCCCGAGTTTGGACCGAGTTCGGTCGGCGCTGTACGGATTTCCAGAACTGAACAGCCGGCCCTAGCCTATTTAATCATCTCCTATACTTCGTTTTTCTCCACAAATCAATCGAGAAAACTCCTCCATAACTCAAGAGAAGCTCCTCCTCCTCCTCCTCTTCAAGCTTTTTGGAGTCTTGTGGTCGTCCTCTCCACCTTCTTCATCTTCATCCACTACCTCAAGGTATTAAATTTCTCTTCTTCTTTATCAATGGCACCCAAACATCAGAAGAGAAAGATCGATACCTCTCAAGCAGGATCGTCTTCCTCGGATTATGTTTCGACCAACGTCTTCAGTCCAGCCCGTCTTACTGGAACTGATGACTACGACTCCGGACTTTTTCCCGATAGAATTTTTTTTGATCTTTTGTTCGATTCTTTTTCGGGTCGTAAAATTTGTGCTGGGGCACGTGTCAATTTTACTATCTTTTCTGAGTATGCCCTTACTTTCAACCGTCTTGGTTTTTGAGATTTTTTCGAAGTCTCTGAAAATATCTATGACAATTTTGTTCGTATGTTTTACTACAATTTGCAAGTAAAAGACAACGACAACTTCTATTCTTGTGTAGCTGGGCAGGAATTAGAGTTCAATGCCACAGATATCAGTGAATACTTTCATGTTCCTGATAAAGGTGAGGCATTAGTGGATATTCACCATGTCCAATTCCCTGAAGGTGAGTCACCTTTGATTCCTTCAAAGAATTAATGTGTCACCCTAAACCTGTTCCTCGAAGGGTATATTCTAAACATTTGAATCAAAACTTCTATGAACTTCATAGGTTTATCTTTTCTGTTCTTCTTCCAAAGAAGGGATCTTCTGACGAGATTACCTTTATGGAGTTAGCAGCTATGTACCATATTCATTTTGGTATCCCCTTCTCTGTTCTAAAGACTGTCATGGCATGGATGCTTAACTGCAAAAGTGCGGGATGTAATCTTATCTATCCTATGCACTTGGCTTCCATTTTTAGGAGGTATGAAATTGATCTTCAAACCTGTCCTTACTCCACCACTGCCATTGAACTCAGTAGGTCTATGTTGTATCCTACTCCTCCTCTGCCTCCTGGTGCTGAACCTGCTGCTCCGGTTCATGATGATGACCATGAGGCTCCTCCTGCTGCTGTTGCTCCAGCCCCTGCTCTGGGTTTCAACCACGGTTTCTATCAGTGCTATGATGATTTCGTTGTCCTCTCAGCGCAACGACATCAAGGTTATCTTGATTCTGAGTTCTGCCATATCACCCAGGCTCAGGTGTTGCGGAACAGTATTGCTGAAATTCACTATAGTCTTTCTTATGACCCCACACATCCAGTCACTATGCTTCATCACTCCAGCTTTCCTGGACCTAGGTTCGATGATGAGACCACTTTTCCTCATTTTGATCCAACTGTCGCATACTTTCTACCGGATGCTCCTGGAGGTGACGATACGCCGATGTGATGAGGACTTTAGTTAGTGGTTCTTTTTACTAGATGATGATCTTTTGTAGTTTTTCTTTTTGTCTAAACTTTACAGTTAGACATTTAAAAATAGTTTGCGTTGGTTGTATCTTTCATGTATGACATTTCCGTATTTCATTTCTAGTTCATTTTGCTATAACTTGTTATCTGTGTGGATATCTTGTTCTTTGTGATTATTACTCTATCATTACTTTCTTTGTCTTCTATTGAACATTGTTGGCTTCACATATTACGGGGGAGCCAAAATTATTTTTTTGATATTGACAAAGGGGAAAAAAAGCAATACCAAAAATCAACAAAAATCAAACACCACCATTTACCATTTTTTCAAAACGAACAATTCAGGTATTTTATTTCATTTTATTTAGATATATTTTGGTATAGACTCAAGTTTGTCAATTATCAAAATGGGAGAGATTGTTGGCCCATTCCATGATCACACCCAATTTTGATAATCGACAATGACTTAAGTCAATGCACAAAATATACGAACTGCTGCTAAACATTTTAGGTCAAGTGAAATCAATATCAAAGAACGTACTACTACACCAGCAAGCATGCAAATCATCATTCTGAAGCTCGTTCTTATTGGAATCAGTTCGAGTCATTTTATAATTTATTATGTATTTTATCTTTATTGAGTCTAGGATATAAATTGTAAGATTGACTGGATACTACAGGCTTAGGTTAATCACAGTCCACTCTCCTAACAGCCTACCCATCCAAAGTCCACTTACCAAATATACCATTCACTTTTGTGCAACAAAATTTGACAAATATTTTACATCTGTACTGAGACAGAACTCAAGCCGAGTTCTGTCGGAACTCTGGCCGAGTTCGGTCGAAACTCTGGCCGAGTTCGGTCCGAGTTCGGTCAGTTTGAATTCAAATATTTGTTGCCTCCAAATCTGCATGCAACGTTCGTTTGAAAAATCTTTGCATCAGAACTCTGCCCGAACTCTGTTCGAGTTCGGTCCTCAAAAATACCTATAAATAGAAGAGAATTTCTTATTTCAAATCACTCATTCATTCATCTTCTCTTCTCTATTAAAAAGTATTTTTCATTTGATCTAAAGCTTTCATATTCCACCTACACATCTCTTAGCGAAAAGCCAGTAATATCTATTTGATCTAGAGTATTTTGGTTCTCAAGAGTTGTAAAGAGGTCGTTCAAAGTTCAGAAAACTATCTTTGTTTTCGGAGCCGGTCGTGCGCTCGTCGCCAAGCACGGTGTTGTGAAGTCGTTCGTACACTTGTCACCAAGCACGGTGTTGTAAGAGATTGCAAGCTCTCAATTAGCTTGTGCCATAGTGGATTAACATCGAGCAAGAGTACTCGAGACTGGATTAGTCATCGCAGAGGGATACCAGTATACATTGCTGTGTTGAGTTTGATCTTTCTATCTCTTGCTACATTTTACTGTCTCTTTATTCACTGCCATAGTTAACTGATTTTAATTTTTAGTTGGTGATTATTTTTTGCTGCACTCGCACTCACTCTATTCACCCCCCTAGAGGTGCTCAACGGTCCAACACAAATGTTTGAACTGATGACAAATATGGATGATTATAAGTAATTAAATAATTAAGTATAAAATTTAATTAAGTGTGAAAGTGTGTTATGCTCATTATTTGTCTAAATGATGCAGCACTTGGTGATATGGATTACCGACGTTGGTGGAAAACCCCTCTCATAAGCAACAAATATTATGGATACAAGAAAGTACCGGTTCCAGAATTGAGTAGTAGATGATACTAGCTTGTGTGTGTCTTATGAGATCAACGTATGAATCTGATGGTACTAGTTATTTATTTACTTTTTAAATATATTTTAGTATAGAAAACTTATAACATAAAATTTTAGGTTCCTAGAGCGCAACAAGCACTCCAATACCCACATACTGATATGCCACAATCATTTTTACAAGTTTTTTGGGTATTTTTGAAACTCTATAAGATCTTCTGATGCCTCCATTATATATCTCGCCAAATTATCCTGCAGTCAATGTTAGTTGGAGACAGCCACACCCCGTAGGGTTAGGCACAATGTCACGAGCATGCCACATCAGCCTGACCAGGGCACTTCTTCGCAGACTGGCGGGTTAGAGTTCTTCGAGAACCTTGACAATGGATATTATACATAGATATTAACGACTACATAATGGCGAAAACCCACCCAGGAGGAGAAAGAGGAGGAGGACTCGCATGAGCATGCGCCCGAGGATGATACAAAGCAACTGAGAGATTGACTAAATCTCTGAACTGGATGTCGTAGGGATTACAGACGACTTACCTGGGGAGGTAGTTGAGACATGTACATTTTTGTTGGGTTAAAAACATATATCATTCTATTTTGTAAAATAACGTGTAGGCAACTCTAGAGGGGGTGAATAGAGTTTGTGTCGATAATCACCAAATAAAAATTAACTCTATATCACCTCCACAAAACAACTATCAAGATAGTAAATAAATCAGAGAGAAATGCAGAATTAAATAAAGATCAGAAGAGCATACGCAAACACAGCAGTTTTAACCTGGTTTCCCTCGTGGAGGACTAGTCCAGGCCAGAGAACTCTAGCTCAGGATTGAAATCCACTATTTGTGAAATAGTGTACAACCACGTGCCTTTACTCAGAAGAGCATGCCAACTTCTTACAGATTCGTAGGTGGCAAAACTTGGAATTGTCCAAGTGACTTTTCTTTTCAACTTTTGCACAAAAATTTCTAGCTGAATCGCACTTGAGCACATTGGGGCTTAGGAAGTTTTATGGCTAGTATAGTGGAAGAGTAAGGCTTAGGTAGTATAAGGCTTAGATGATTGAGAGTGAGAGATAGAAAGATGATGAAGAGATGAATGAAAATGGTTGAAATCATGCCCTATATATACTAGTCTGGAAGGCAGAATTCGGCCAGAATTCTGTCCTCAAAATTCAAAAATATGGCCGTTGTACCAGCTAGCAATTGGTAACCCTAAAAATTAGTTCCTGGAAATCAGGGGATAGAGTTCGGCCTGAACTCTGCCTCCTAGGTGGCAGAATGGCCTTTGGGCTTTTGGGTTTTATGGAGCTTGGGCTTGGTTCAGGAATTGGTCTGTTTGTATGATAGAGCTTGGAGAGATATGTCTAGGGGTTGAGATGACTCAGTGCGACTCAACGTACACATTCTCCTAGACTCAATAAAGTGAAGATTATAGACTTGGAACAAGTAGGAAAACCAAGAACTCTTTGATGACGCCTTTCTTCTAATATTTGAGCAGATCTGAAGACTTCTTTTTCTTTGACAGTAGTCGTCCAAAGATAAACAGATCTGGAAATCTGAATACCTTTCGGGAGCTTCGCCCCCGAACCCCTGACGGGGGGCGCTGCCCCTTCGACCCCTGTCCGCTGACCCGACAGCGGAACCCCCGATCCGAGGCCCCAGATAGGTCGCTAGACGGTTCGGAGAAATCTTTTTGTAAGACGCCGCCTTTGGTCCATCATTAATTCTTCATTGCCTATGTCCTGCTTTGATCATGTTAGATCATGCTTATTGCATGTCTACAAATACATGTTAGGTGAGCAAAATATGTTGCATTATGATACAAGCATAGCAATATGATATAGGACAATTAGGACAATGTTAAGTTTTACGTAGCAACATGATAGTGAGTATATAAATATTAGTGACATCATTATATTAAACTTAACTGATTAACCATATTCAAAAATACGATGTAAACATTGGGCTAACAATCTCCCCCTTTTTGATTATGGCAAATCGGTTAAGTTTAAGATAGATACGATAGATGCATGTATCACTAATAAATACATATTACTATAAGATTGTGTGCTAACTTAAACTTATTTCTCCCCCTTTGGCATGATCAAAAAATAAGCTCCCCCGTAATATGAGATAAAACGAACTCAAGTATAAGTAAAGGAGGAAGACATAGACAATCATGATCAAGATATACTAAATGAAGAACAATGGGAGAAGTGTGTAAAGACAAGCATAGAAACTACTTACCTAATGTAGAGTGCCAAATAAAAAATAGCTTGTCAAAACACAAATTGTTGGTAAAACTAAAAAAATTTAAAAATAATTAATAGATAGTTTACCAACATAAAATCCAAGAAAGACATCCAAAAACATAGTATGATATGAAATATTGCTCTAGTTTTGGAAGAGAAAAAAATTCAGTCAAAAACCATGGGGATTGGATAATTGTAAAAAATAAATATCAGAGAAGAAAGATACCAATTGAGATAATGAAATATATAAACTTGATATCAATTGAAATAAATAAACTTGAAACATTGATCAATGAAACTATGATAGTCACAATTGTCCACAGTTAAAATAGTAGAACAAAATAAAGGAGTGATCAATGTAAAATAGAGCAATTGATATAAAATGATCTCATTATTTGCAAATCTATTTGCTTAATCAAATTCATGCATTTGAACTCAATTACCTTATCATGCTATATGAATATCCTTTAGATAAACATGAAGGTAAAGGAGAAAAATATTTGAGAAAGAGAAATTCAGTCGATTTGAATGCTCCCCCTCAAACTATTGCCAATAAAGATAAAATCATAAATTTTGGGTAAGTCCTCAATAAGGAAAGCCAAATCAATTAAGAATATAAGGAAAGCCAAATCAAAAAAAGTACAATAGTCATCAAAATAGGATACGAAAGTTAATATTAACGAGATGACTCATATAAAAGAGAGAGATAATATGATGAAAACAATTGCATATAATCTCATAAACCTTTCAAAAAATAACAGTATCATAACCTCAATCACTACAATAATGATAAAAATATGGGTCAATGATGAACTAGGTATACGACATATTAAAGGGTATAAATGAATTAAACCAATTTATTTGCTCCCCCTTAAAATATGCGTATCTAGTTCCAAAGTACTTATAGCAAAAAAAATTATAACTTCAAGATCTAGGGGTAAATCAACTATTGATTTCTCCCCCTTGTTCAATGCATATAAGGCTACAAAAATGTCATAAAACGAATAATGTCATCTTTAGTCAAGAAGAGATATCCACTTAATAGCTACTAAAGAAAAAGAATAGTCCATTTTAGCACATGTAATCAAAAGATAACCTATATAGAAGAATCTCATATAATAGATCAATGCATGTTACCTTTTGAGAAGCAGATCATCATGAAAAGAAATAAGGTCAATTGAATCAATTATGGTGAAAGTCAAAATATAGCTCAAAAATACAAAAGAATAAAACTCAAATATTATGTCCATGATTACCTAATTAAGAAATGATCAACCAATTTATTATTTTGCATGGACTATGTATGTTTTACCACATATGTACCCATCAACGGGTAATAATCCAACCTTGCTAATACTAAATGAAAAACCAATGAAGTTCAAATAGCAAAGAGCATATGTGATAATCCATTAGTAGTCAAAGTAGAGTAATAAATTAACTTGATAACCACATAATTAGATAATATAGGACTACTCAATCATTAGGATCATTCATAAAGTAAACCAATAAATAATTATGATCCGTCATAAAACTCTTCTAAAAACCATATAAACAAACCAATGGAAAGTATAGAAAAGAGTCAATTTTATTTAAATAATTACAAATTTATTCCAAAGAAATGATAATATGATAAAATCATGACTCAAAAGATGAGAGAAATTTAAGAGATACTTACCAATGACTAGTATGGAAGGAAGTTAAAGCGATGAATCACAAATCTCAATGGAAACATGATTAAAAAAAATTGTCAAACTAATTTTAGAGACCAAACATATGTATCTAAAACAGAATACAAATTTTATCAAGAAAATTCATAAATCTTGTTTTTGTAAACTAGCATATCACATATAGATTAAAATTCAAGAAGATAGCTAGATGAGTGAAAGTTAACAAAAATTATGTAGCTTAATCAATACATCGTAAATAAGCAAGCTACATACCTAATTAAGATTAATGAGGTAGGCCATTAAAAGGATAAATGTGCTTATTAAATCTTAAGTCAATAACACTAAAGATACATGCTTAAGCATAGAGTTCACAATAAGGACAATACATTTTGAATGATCAAAATAATTTATATACTCTTTGCTGAGCAAGGATAAGAGCAAGAGGATATCTTAAATAAAAGAATTATGCTCTTCTCAAAATGAGGGTAAAAGGATATTCATGAAAACACAATGAAACAAATCTCTTTTTGCCAAGTATGGAGGTTAACTGAAGATAATGAAATAATGGATCGATCTAGAGAATACAAAATATTATAGCCATTATGAAATAAGTGTATTCTCTAGAAATAAAAAATCTCAACAATAAGCTCAAACCATAGTAGCTAAGGACATGAGAAGTATGATGTATCAATTACAAGTATTCTCATGTATTACAAAACATCATTGGGCAATAATAATAAAATATTTATAGCTCAAAATATAGGGCTAGATATGATAAAGTATTCTGGAACTTAGGGGTGGATCCAGAACTAGATAATGGTTGTAAGTAGACCTTAATAAATTTTAAGTCTATAAAGTATTGGTCACTTTGGGTTAGCTGTAGGGGCCGGTTTCCAGCTAGCGGTAGTCCGAAGACTAGTGCACCGTGTCGCTTCAGGCTATTTACACCTGTATGACAGAAGGACCCTTTCGGCTTGTTTCCAAAATGTTCTTTATTTTTAGGAACTTAAAAGAATATACGCAGTATCATCAAACAACATCAAAATCCAAAAATCCTAAGTATAAGAAAGGTAAATATCCAAATAGTAATCAAAGAATGATCATCAAAATTTGCTAAAAATATTTTCAAAACAAACATTTTTATAATGCACTTATGGAAATAAATATATAGAAGATTCATACTCAAAATAAGTACGATAATTTCAACAAGTGAGGTAAAGCACAAAACCAAACAATTCCTAAAAGAACTTCCATAAAAGTCATGAACAAGACACTAATAAATATTTTCTCTCAACATCCTAACTTGAAGAAGTAAAACAAATAAATATCAGAAGTTAGGAATCATTAATATATTCATATATATCACAAATAGGCATACATGAAAAGATCAAAAGTCAATTAAAAGGCATGTATGCATAAATCAACAAATAAAAGCCAATAAGATATCATCAAAAGAAGACTTTAAGGAAGAAGCTAATTGATTCAAAAAGAGATAACACAAATTTGTTCAAAAGAATCAATAGCTAAAGTATGAGGTAAGCACAAGTATGCATAGATACTCTTCAAAATAATATAAAACTTGAGCTTAACTCATATGCCCACAAAGTGATATTTATACAAAAATAGATGTCAATATAATAAATACATGATCTGCTTGTAAATGAAGATTTAATGAATATAGTCATGTATCCATAATGAATGTTTGAAAAAATATCACAAAATCAAAAACACGTATAAATAGACTTAGAAAAATACATAATTGATTCATAAGAGGTTTAGTCAAAATAAACTATGAAAATCAATAATGAATATATTATATAAGCACAAGGTTAAAATGGAAGTATAAGTGTATACTTGTCAAGTGATAAGAAGCTTGTGCTAAACATATATATTCACAAATACCGATATAAATCGACAAGAAATAACTATCTCAAAACTTTTAAAGACGGAGAGTTAAAATCATATTAACTCAAATAAAAATCAAGGTCCTACGGACTAGAGTGATATGCATGCTTTATAAATAAAGATTAGGAATAACAAGTATGCATATATAAATGTGTCACACTAATAGAAAATGAGTGGTAAACTACATAGTGTGAACTAATCATTTAAGCTATGTAACTAGTCATGCTAGATAAAAGAAATAATAAGAAAATTAACCAAGCATGCTAGTATTATATCTCACATTGATTTATATAAAAGCAACTAAAGGATATCAATGTGAGCTAGTAGCAAGACATCAAGAGAAACATGCTATATTCAACAAATATAAATCATTTAAAGAGAATCGTTTAGCATGTTACCAAAGTGGCTCTAGTGACCACACTTGTGTTGGTGCAATTGCTTGGAAGTTGACCTTTGAGCTTTGCAACCACCAACACGCTTCCTCGGTGCTATGTCCTGATACAAAAAGCTCCACCTACAACATTAGGCGAAGACTTTGGTATCCAAATAAACTTGGATCCACAATTGTTAGATTTAGGGACCCATATACTATTTACTCTAGCACTAGTAGAAAAACTCCTACGAATAGGACAAGTTACACTCATATGTCCAATACGAGAGCAATAGAAGCACATAATACTAGTGTGTGCACGTGTATCGGAATGAGCATGATTATGAACATGTGACATACTAGAATGATAAATATCTCTAGAGTGAGCATGCATGGATTTGGTCTTAAGAATATTATGTTCTAATAGCAAATCATTATGCAAACAAGTAAGATAATCAAATTTAGCATTTAAAGCATAATTTTTTTTTTCAAATAAAGTAATTCTAGAAATAAAATCATCATTTTGTTTCTTTAAAGAGTCAATAGAAGAATCATGCAAATGATTTAGCTCATGTGCTTGCTTCTTAAGGTCTTCTATTGATGAGGAAAGAGATTTAATTTTCAAAGTTAAAGAATCATTCAAACTCTTTAAAGAAACACAAGATGAGTTTTGAGAGTCAAGTCTAGATAATAAATTATTGTTTTCATTTCTTAAAAACTCATTAGATTCTTCTAAATGAATAACCTTTTCTGACAGTTCTTCATTTGTAGAATGAAAAGCCTTAGCAAACTAAGGATTGGTTAGCCATGGCTTTCCACTTAGAGCATTTCTTGTATTTAGAAGAAACATGATTGTCTATGTTACTAGAAATAAAATCCTCTTTATCGGAGGAGGAGGAATACAATGCCATACACAAATAAACAAGGATCTACTCTAAGAATGTTAAGCTTAACAATAGAGTCCTTGCTCTGATACCAATTGAAATAACGTGTAGGCAACTCTAGAGGGGGATGAATAGAGTTTGTGTCGATAATCATCAAATACAAATTAACTCTATATCACCTCCACAAAACAACTATCAAGATAGTAAATAAATCAGAGAAAAATACGGAAGTAAATAAAGATCAGAAGAGCATACGCAAACACAACAGTTTTAACCTGGTTTCCCTCGTGGAGGACTAGTCCAGGCCTGAGAACTCTAGCTCAGGATTGAAATCCACTATTTGTGAAATATTGTACAACCACGTGCCTTTACTCAGAAGAGCACGCCAACTTCTCACAGATTCGCAGGTGGCAAAACTTGAAATTATCCAAGTGACTTTTCTTTTCAACTCTTGCACAAAAACTTCTAGCTGAATCGCACTTGAGCACCTTGGAGTTTAGAAAGTTTTGTGGCTAATAGATTGGAAGAGTAAGGCTTAGGTAGTATAAGGCTTAGATGATTGAGAGTGAGAGATAGAAAGATGATGAAGAGATGAATAAAAATGGTTGAAATCATGCCCTATATATACTAGTCTGGAAGGCAGAATTTGGCCAGAATTCTGTCCTCAAAATTCAAAAATATGGCCGTTGTACCAGCTAGCAATTGGTAAACCTAAAAATCAGTTCCTGGAAATCAGGGGACAGAGTTTGGCCCAAACTCTGTGTGGGGATAGAGTTCGGCCCGAACTCTGCCTCCTAGGTGACAGAATGGCCTTTGGGCTTTGTGGAGCTTGGGCTTGGTTCAGGAATTGGTCTATTTGTATGATAGAGCTTGGAGAGATATGTCTAGGGGTTGAGATGACTCAGTGCGACTCAACGTACATATTCTTCTAGACTCAATAAATTAAAGATTACAGACTTGGAACAAGTAGAAAAACGAAGAGCCCTTTGATGACGCCTTTCTTCTGATATTTGAGCAGATCTGAAGACGCCTTTTTCCTTGACAATAGTCGCCCGAGGCCCCAGATAGGTCGCTAGTGTCACTTCCCGTTTCCAGAATACGTATTTTAATACATGTACTGCTTGAATGTATTTATTTAATATTCATCCTGTATTGTTCTGTATTTAAATTCTTTTAATTTTACGCTAATTATTTTTTTGTATTTTACTTTCTGCTTTTACTTTGCTTTTGGGTTCGGCCTGAGTTGGTTCAACATAAACCCACCTACCACCACCCCTCTTTATTTAAAGCCCCAAACCCTTTTCTCTCTCTTCATTACTTCTCCTTCACCATTAGTCTTCTTCTTCATCCTCCATAACTCTTCCCACCTACCCAGCCGCATAGGTAAGTGCCAACTTGCTTCATGATGGAACCCCAGTATTATTGTTCCTTCATCATCCTTACTTGATCTTAAGTCACTTTAGTACTTAGTATTTTCAATTTCCATGGCTCATTTCATGTAGATCTAAGTTTAATGTATTTTTGGATTTCTTAGGTTTTGATCTAGTAACTTTATTATTTTTCAAGTTTTGATGGTTCCATGTTATAGAGAATTTTGTTCTACCCTATTTTGACCTATGGAAGTCCAGATTTGGGCTTGGAATGAAGGATTTAGAGAGCTTGGAAGCACTGGCTTACACGGTTCTGTTCTCAGGAAGTTCGGAGAAGAAGAACAGGACTTAGCCGCATGGCTCCTCATACGGCAATTTTCCTTCTGGCCGTATGAGCATCCCGAGCGCATGAGCGCATGAATCTTGCGACCGCATGAACTTTTTGTAGCCGCATGGAACTATTTCGTTCCGGCCGCATGAAATCATTTAGCACTCAGCCGCATAAGGCCCTGTTCAACACAAGCCGCATGAGACTTTATAGTTTTCAGCCGCATATACTTATCCGCTTCCAGCCGCATGAGACTTTATAGTTTTTCAGCCGCATAGACTTATCATTTTCAGCCACATGTACTTCCATTGGCCGCAGCCGCATGGACTTATTAGTTTTCGGCCGCATAGACTTATCTTTCTTAGTCGCATAAGGCCAAGTGAACCCCAGCCGCATAGGGCATGACATTCCCAGCTGCATAAGGATAAGTTTCTTCGGCCGCATAGACCTGATGTTTCTCAGTCGCATGGCCGCATGTCATTTCCAGCCGCATGAAGCTCATTAGCCGCATGAGAACATGATCCTCTCAGCCGCATAAGCGCTTAACTTTCTCAGCCGCATAAGACTTTGTTAATTCTAGCCGTATGACTTGTTATTCTCAGCTGCATGTGACTTGTTATTTTCAGCCGCATGTGACTTGTCATTCTCAGCAGCATTAGACTCGAATCCCAGCCGCATGAGTCCGAGACCCGAGCAGCATTAGTTCGAGACCCGAGTCGCATAGGGTCCCTATCCCCAGCCGCATAGACTTGTTATTTCTTAGCCGCATATGCATGTTTTAATCAGCCGCATGAACCAATAATTTCTCGGTCGCATAAACTCTAGCCCATAATGCTTTTTGGCTGATTCTGTCCCGAATTGACATTAATTAATATGGATTGTTATCTTTATGAATAATTGATCATGCGTTCCTAGTTGGAACTAAGAGACTGGCTATTCGTCTTATTGAATTGAATGAAAGAGATACGTTAATATGAATTATGAACTATTGCAATCGACCGGCTGATCCCGAACACTTACATATGGACACATGTAGGCTTCGATTTATTTACTTTACAAAAGCAGCATATATACTTTATGGTCAAGGCATGATTATTTCGTGGCTAGTTTTGATTGTTGTATTACGCTATGTGAGACCTACAACCTAACCATACGGATATCGTTGTAGAGTTGGGCATATCGTACTTTCTACGGAAGTACTCATTCTGAATGATCATGATCCATGGCATGGGATTTCACGTAACATAGGGGATACTAAGTTAAATAAAATAATGATTGCATGAAAAGAATAGATTCTCGAGTTCTTACATGACAGCCCTCTTTGGGACTATTTGTACCCGACAGGCCGGCTGGTTCCCACAGATACTATAAATCTGCCACACGGGCAGGGAGCGGTATCTGCTTATATTATTTATTGTATATTGATGATGGATGTTCCGCTGGGACTCGTCTAATTCATGATTGGCGCAATTGATTGATTGGGTAGAGTAGCCTTGCTTGTACATAGTAAGAATTGTGGAATCCTTATTACATATTTCCAAGGTAACTTGGGACTCACAGTAGCAAGCCGTAGGAGTTGAATGGCCGTTTAAATTGATTTGTTTATGTATTGTACCTAGTCTGTTGAATAAGTGAGATGATCAGAATGTCAGGACATGACGGACCAACTTCTGTCCTTGTTTGGTTGGGAAGTTGGTTCGAAGTATCGTGATGCTATATGAATCCCAATAGCAGCAGAGATCTATATATATCATATTCTCTTACTACTGGTTTTTATTTCTCATATTGTGCTTCCTTGCGGTACTTGCTATTAGAGGTCTAACCTCTCTGGTTTTGCATGGCCAGATTTAGAGCCGGTCTCCGAGGACTCAGCTTACTTCTACCTCCAAGATGCTCAATACTAAAAGAATAATCGCAGGAGGACACGAGTGGGATCCTTACTTCCCTGCTCGTTTTGTTACTTACTTTATATTTTGCCGTTTGGCACCGACATGTTAGTCGGATTGTCTTGTACTTACTTTTGCATAATTGTAACTAAGTCAGGCTGCAGCTGATAACAATTGTGTATACTTTGCTACATCATCTGGCTATATTTTATAAAGCCAAATATCAAGAACATTTTGACTAAGCATCTGGGACGCCTTACTGCATTATCTTACATGTTCTCTATTTCTGTTTCTTGTTTGAATGATTGAGACAATAGATGTAAAATGACCATAGTGAGACTTTTATGTAGCATGCACCCCCTTATCTTTTAGACAACATTGATCGTATTATACGGTATTCTTCTACCCGTAATATGTAGCTAGCGAGTCATCCCCCCGCTCTCCAGTATTTTGGTTCTGGAACGTGACAAGATTTTAGTGGTGGCCCATGCAGGTCTGATTTCAGACTTGTGGGTGTTTTAATTTATAGGATGTCTCAATCACACATGTTCTCCCTTGATCTCATGATTCGTTACTCTCGATTCTAGCTTGACATTTCGGAATCCTTTGACTTCGTTGATCCTTCATGCCCGGTCGTTTGATTTTCTCTCTTGTCCCTTTCCTTAGGGGTAGCTCGTCTGCATCTGTCAGGACTGGACAGCAACAACAAGGGCAACATAGACAACTTGACCCTGTTGATCAGCAACAAGGGCCAGTGCTACCTCAAAAGACTATCCAAGAAGAAGTGATAGTGGAACCAGCAGCTGGACCGCAGTATCCGGAGGTTCCAACACCGCTAATAGTTCCACCTACCCCTGTGGAAGTGGACACACCGGCCCTTCTGGAGATCATGAGAGGGATGATGGCTACTCAGCAACATCAGATGTTGGCCTAGCAGCGCATGCACGCTCAGTTGCAAGAGCAGAATGTGCTACTTAACCAACGATTGCAGACGGCCTTGGATCTAGGGACGATGATAGATTCAGGAGCATCAACTAGGTTTTACAAGTACAACCCCCACCGTTTCGAGGGCACGGAAGATGCCATCTCAGCAGATGCGTGGCTTAAGGATATTGAGGCTATTCTGACGGCGGCCAAGGTACCGGCAGAAGAACGTGTGGATCAAGTAAAGTTGTTACTTCATGATCTCGCACGTGATTGGTGGGAATCAGAGGAAGTAGGCATCAGGCGTCCTGTTGCTTGGGACAATTTTACCGTAAGATTCAAGACGAAGTACTATGGAGTTGTGGCACAGTTTGAGCTACAACAGAAATTTATCAACCTCAAGCAAGCCGGCAAGACAGTAGATGCTTATGCAGCGGAGTTCTGCAGATTGAGTAGGTTCACCCCGGAGATGGTAGCGGTAGAGAGCCAGAGGGCTATAAGGTTCTAGCAAGGATTTCATCTTGAACTCTTACAATTGATAGAGGGGCATAACTACCAGACTTTTGATGAAGTGTTAACGGCAACCCGAAGGCATGAGATCACCATTTAGAGGATCACGACAAGGACTGGTGGTCAGAAGAGATCCCACAGTCAGATTGAAGGAGGAGGGGGAGTAGCGCCCCGAACAACAGCACCGTCCCTTGGCATTCACATTCACGATGTGGCAATACGAGGGCCACCACCACCACCAAGGCAGCAGCAACAGCTTCAGAAGAAGAACTAGCAACCCCCAACGGGCTGCACTTATTGTGGGAAGGTAGGGCACACTAGAGATGTGTGTCGGACATTGAATGGGCAGTATTTGATATGTGGAAGTCTAGATCATCGGGTTACCACATGTCCCATGAATTCGAGGTCAGGAGGACCAGTACAATAATTTTTTGCTCTGCCAGCACCAGGGGCAGGCCAATATAGAGGGCCAGCGGTGGCAGTAAGACCGTTGGCATAGCGCCCGTTTATGTCGCAGGCTCAGATGTTTCGACAGCAGGGACCGTCGATGCAGCAACAGCACAGACCACCCCAGCATCACCAAGACAGGGGCCAGCAACAACACCAGACTAGGCCGCAGCATGGGAACCAACAATGAGGTCGAGGACAGGCATTCACTCTGTCCTTGGAAGAGGCATTGGCATCGAAAGATGTTCTGGCATGTAACATTCTCGTTGCCTCATATCCCGCAGTAGTATTGTTTGATTCAGGAGCATCACACTCATTTATTCTGCACAATTTACAATACGGCCAGGAATGGAGTTCGAGGCATTGCCAGGGAGGTTGAATATGCTCACTGGTAATGGGCTCGTAGGAGTTAATAGAGTTATTCTAGCGTGTAGCATTATAGTTTGCGGACATTTCTTACCCGCCCGGTTGATAGAATTTTTTGTTGGAAATTTTGACGTTATCTTAGATATGGACTGGCTGAAAGACAGTCATGCGACAATAATTATCATAGAGGGAGTGTATCTTTTGATATTCCAGGTATGAAGCGGTTCACCTTAGTCAGATCAGTGGCAACTCAACAAGAGCAGGGAGTAGTAACGGCAATAGAAGAAGTTCAAGTTCCGAAGGTAGTTGAAGAGTTTCTAGATGTAATTCATGAAGAACTTCCAGGTCTACCACCGGTTAAAGATATTGAGTTCAGTATAGAGTTGGTACCTGAAACTAAACCGATATCGGATCGAGTTTACAGAATGGCAGATTCAGAGCAGGCCAAGGTATATCAGCACATAGAGGAACTGAAGGAGAAAAAGTTCATCCAAGCTAGCATATCACCATGGGCAGCACCAGTGGTACTTGTGGAGAAGAAGGATGGGTCATCCAGATTGTGCATTGACTACAGGAAGCTCAACACATCAACAGTAAAGAACAAGTACCCATTACCCAGGATCGACGGCTTGTTTGATCAGTTGAGCAGAGCTAGAGTTTTCTCTAAGATAGATCTCCGTTCAGGGTATCATCAAATAAAGGTTCGAAAGGAGGATATTTCCAAGACAGCGTTCAGGTCGAATTATGGGCATTATGAATTCTTGGTAATGCCGTTTAGTTTGACCAATGCTCCAGCAATATTCATGGATTTGATGAACCATATTTTTATGCCATACTTAGATCAGTTTGTCGCTGTATTTCTTGACAAAATTTTTGTATACTCTGCCAGTGAAGAGGAGCATGAAGACCACCTCAGAAAAGTGTTGCAGGTTCTGAGAGAGAACCAGTTGTATGCCAAGCTCAGCAAGTGTGAGTTTTGGACGGATCATATTTTATTTTTGGGTCACATCATATCAGAAGTCGGAGTAGCAGTGGATCCCAAGAAGGTAGAAGCAGTAGAGAGTTGGCCAGTACCCAAGACCGTAGCTGATGTACAAAGTTTCTTGGGATTGGCAGAATATTACAGAAGGTTCTTATCAGACTTTGTAAGACTTTCAGCAACCATGACCCGCTTGACACGGAAGGATGTACCATTCGTCTGGTCGACAGAATGTCATTTATCATTTAAGAAACTGAAGCAGAAGTTGACATCAGCGCCTATTCTTACATTACCAGTTGAACCCGGAGATTTTACAGTATATTGTGATGCGTCAGGTAAAGGACTTGGATGTGTCCTCATGCAACATGGAAAGGTAATAGCGTATGCATCTAGGCAACTTCGGGACCACGAGAAGAATTATCCAACTCATGACTTGGAGTTGACGGCAGTAGTATTTACTTTAAAGCTATAGAGGCATTACTTATATGGTGATCGAGTGGACATGTACACACACCACAAAAGTCTGAAGTACATCTTTACTCAGAAGGAACTGAACATGAGGCAGAGAAGATGGTTGGAATTGATCAAGAATTACGACGTGGAGTTTCAGTATCATCCAGGCAAGGCTAATGTGGTAGCAGACGCTCTCAGCAGGAGAGGCGGCACATTTATGTTGACAACACAGAAGCATATCTTAGAAGACCTTCAGGAGATAGGCATCGAAGTTGTACTTCCTAGTGATGTAGGAATTCTGGCGAGTCTACAAGTTCAATCCGACTTAGTAGATAGGATCAAGGCAGCTCAGGCACAGGACCCAAGGATTCAGAAGCTTAGGGCAGAATGTGAGTCAGGACTCAGGAAGGAGATGAGAATTCATGAAGATGGTACACTTAGGTTTGGATCACGTCTATGTATGCCTAGTGGAGATATCAGACAGGAGGTTATGGCAGAAGCTCACAGTTTTTAGTATTCTATACACCCTGGAGGGACCAAGATGTACCAAGATATCAAGCAGCACTTCTGGTGGAACGAAATAAAGAGGAAAATAGCTAGATTCGTTTTCCGTTGCTTGATATGTTAGCAAGTGAAGGCAGAACAGCAGAGACCAGGTGGATTATTGTAACCGCTTCCTATTCCAGAATAGAAGTGGAAGCATATCATAATGGACTTTATGACCGGTTTATCGAGATCGCCAAGTGGTAAAGATGCTATTTGGGTGATAGTAGATCGGCTTACAAAGGTGGCACATTTTTTTTCCTTTCAGAGTGGGGCAATCTACAGAAAAGTTGGCAAAGTTGTATATGCAACAGATAGTCAGGCAGCATGGAGTCCCTGTTAGTATTGTGTCAGACAGAGATACCCATTTTACATCATATTTCTAGAAGAGCTTACATCATAGTCTGGGTACCAAGTTAAGATTTAGTATGACTTACCATCCACAGACGGACGGGTAATCAGAAAGAACAATTTAGACTTTAGAAGATATGTTACGAGCTTGCACTCTAGATTTTGGAGGATTTGGGAGAGCCACCTGCACTTAGTCGAGTTCTCATACAACAACAGTTATCAAGCCAGTATCCAGATGGCGCCATTTGAAGCACTATATGGTAAAAAGTGTAGGTCGCCACTAGCATGGGATGATATCGGGGAGAGGAAGATGTTAGGCCCAGAAATAATTGTTCAGACGGTTGAAGTGGTTAAGGGAATTAGAGAGCGACTTCGCATTGCGCAAGATCGGCATCGTCATTGGGCGGACCAGCATCGTAGGCCACTAGAGTTTTCTGTTTGGGACTACGTGTTCTTACGGATCTCACCTACCCATGGGGTCATTAGATTTGGCGTTCGCGGGAAGTTGAATCCGCGATACGTGGGCCTATTTGTTATCCTTGATCGGATAGGCGATGTTGCTTATCGTTTATCCCTTCCACCTTCGTTATGAGAGGTGCATGATGTGTTCCATGTATTTCAGTTGCGTAGGTATGTATCGGACCCAAGCCATATTCTCGATCATTCTGAACTGGTTGTTGGTACCAACCTGTCTTACGAGGAACAACCTGTGTCTATTTTAGAACGAAGAAAGAAGATACTCAAGAACCGAACAATTAGCCTTGTCCGGGTTGCTTGGGGTCATCACTCTTTAGGGGAGTCAACGTGGGAACATGAGGATGATATCCGATCACGGTATCCACACCTGTTTGACTCACAAGGTATATCTCTTTCTGTGTACCTTGATTGTCTCAACTCCTCATGCTTGTCACCTTATGAGTAGAATTGCTTAATGTCGTAGAATGTTCAACATGGATATGTTAATTGCTGTTAATATTGTAGAATGATTGCTTACTCAAATTGCTTGTACTTAGATTAGTTTAGCTTTGATGTTCCTATCCTGCTTGGATTTAAAATTTCGAGGACAAAATTTTTTTAAGGAGGGTAGAGATGTCACTTTCCGTTCCCAGAATACGTATTTTAATACATGTACTACTTGAATGTATTTATTTAATATTTATCCTGTATTGTTCTGTATTTAAATTCTTTTAATTTCACGCTAATTATTTTTCTGTATTTTACTTTCTGCTTTTACTTTGCTTTTGGGTTCGGCCTGAGTTGGTTCAACATGAACCCCACCTACCTCCACCCCTCTTCATTTAAAGCCCCAAACCCTTTTCTCTCTCTTCATTACTTCTTCTTCACCATTACTCTTCTTCTTCATCCTCCATAACTCTCTCCACCTACCAAGCCGCATAGGCAAGTGCCAACTTGCTTCATGATGGAACCCCAGTATTATTGTTCCATCATTATCCTTACTTGATCTTAAGTCTCTTTAGTACTTAGTATTTTTAATTTCTATGGCTCATTTCATGTAGATCTAAGTTTAATGTCTTTTCAGATTTCTTAGGTTTTGATCTAGTAACTTTGTTATTTTTCAAGTTTTGATGGTTCCATGTTGTAGAAAATTTCGTTCTACCCCATTTTGACCTATGGAAGTTCAAATTTGGGCTTGGAATGAAGGATTTAGAGAGCTTGGAAGCAATGGCTTCCATGGTTCTGTTCTTAGGAAGTTCGGAGAAGAAGAACAGGACTTAGCCGCATGGCTCCTTATGCGACAATATTCCTTCTGGTCACATGAGCATCCCGAGCCGTATGAGCGTATGGATCTTGCGACCACATGAACTTCTCGTGGCCACATGGAACTATTTCGTTCCGGCCGCATGAAATCATTTAGCACTCAGCCACATAAAGCCCAGTTCAACCCAAGCCGCATGAGACTTTATAGTTTTCAGCCGCATAGACTTATCCGCTTCCAGCCGCATGAGACTTTATAGTTTTTCAGCCGCATAGACTTATCATTTCCAACCGCATGTACTTCCATTGGCCACAGCCGCATGGACTTATTAGTTTTCGGGCGCATAAACTTATCTTTCTTAGCCGCATAAGGACGGGTGAACCGCAGCCGCATAGGGCATGACATTCCCAGCCGCATAAGGATAAGTTCCTTCGGCCGCATATACCTGATGTTTCTCAGCCGCATGGCCGCATGTCATTTCCAGCCGCAAGAAGCTCATTAGCCGCATGAGAACATGATCCTCTCAGCCGCATAAGCGCTTAACTTTCTCAGCCGCATAAGGCTTTATTAATTCTGGCCGCATGACTTGTTAGTTTCTCAGCCGCATGTGACTTGTTATTCTCAGCCGCATGTGACTTGTCATTCTCAGCCGCATGAGACTCGAATTCCAGCCGCATGAGTTCGAGACCCGAGCCGCATAGGGTCCCTATCCCCAGCCGCATAGACTTGTTATTTCTTAGCCGCATATGCATGTTTTAATCAGCCGCATGAACCAATAATTTCCCGGCCGTATGAACTCTAGCCCATAATGCTTTTTGGCTGATTCTGTCCCGAATTGACATTAATTAACATGGATTGTTATCTTGATGAATAATTGATCATGCGTTCCTAGTTGGAACTAAGAGACTGGCTAGTCGTCTTATTGAATTGAATGAACGAGACACGTTTATATGAATTATGAACTATTGCAATCGACTGACTGATCCCAAACACTTACATATGGGCACATGCAGGCTTTGATTTATTTACTTTACAAAAGCAGCATGTGTACTTTATGGTCAAGGTATGATTATTTCATGGCTAGTTTTGATTGTTGCATTACGCTATGTAAGACCTACAACCTAACGGCACGGATATCGTTGTAGAGTTGGGCATATCGTACTTTGTACGAAAGTACGCATTCTGAATGATCATGATCCACGGCATGGAATTTCACGTAACATAGAGGCTACTAAGTTAAATAAAATAATGATTGCATGGAGAGAATAGATTTTCGAGTTCTTACATGACAGCCCTCTTTGGGCATATTAGTACCCGACAGGCCGGCTGGTTCCTACAGATACTGTAAATCTGCCACACGGGCAGGAAGCGGTATCTACTTATATTATTTATTGTATATTGATGACGGGCGTCCCGTTGGGACTCGTCTAATTCATGATTGGCGCAATTGATTGATTGGGTAGACTAGCCTTGCTTGTACATCGTAAGAATTGAGGAATCCTTATTGCATATTTTCAAGGTAACTTGGGACTCACAGTAGCAAGGCGTAGGAGTTGAATGGCCGTTTAAATTGATTTGTTTATGTATTGTACCTACTCTGTTGACTAACTGAGATGATCAGAATGTCAGGACATGACGGGCCAACTTCTGTCCTTGTTTGGTTGGAAAGCTGGTTCGAAGTATCGTGATGCTATATGAATTCCAATAGCAGCAGAGATCTATATATATCATATTCTCTTACTACTGATTTTTATTCCTCATATCGTGCTTCCTTGCGGTACTTGCTATTAGAGGTCTAACCTCTCTGATTTTGCATGGCCAGATTTAGAGCCGGTCCCTGAGGACTCAGCTTACTTCTACCTCCAAGATGCTCAATACTAGAGGAATGATCGCAGGAGGACTCGAGTGGGCTCTTTTCTTCCCCGTTCGTTTTGTTACTTACTTTATGCTTTGTCGTTTGGCACCGACATGTTAGTCGGATTGTCTTGTACTTACTTTTGCATAATTGTAACTAAGTCTGGCTGCAGCTGATAACAATTGTGTATACTTTGCTATATCATGTGGCTATATTTTGTAAAGCTAGATATCAAGAACATTTTGACTAAGCGTCTGGGACGTCTTACTGCTTTATCTTATATATTCTCTATTACTGTTTCTTGTTTGAATGATTGAGACAATAGATGTAAAATGACCATAGTGAGACTTTCATGTAGTATGCACCTCCTTGTCTTTTAGACAACATTGATCATATTATGTGGTATTCCTCTACCCGTAATACGTAGCTGGCTGAGTCATCCTCCCGCTCTCCAGTATTCTGGTTCTGGGGCGTGACAGCTAGGCGCTTCGGAGAAATCTTTTTGTAAGACGCCGTTTTTGGTCTATAATTAATTCTTCATTGCCTATGTCCTGCTTTGATCATGTTAGATCATGCTTATTGCATGTCTACAAATACATGTTAGACGAGCAAAATATGTTGCAGTATGATACAAGCATAGCAATATGATATAGGACAATTAGGACAATGTTAAGTTTTAAGTAGCAACATGATAGTAAGTATATGAATATTAGTGACATCATTATATTAAACTTAATTGATTAGCCATATTCAAAAACACGATGTAAACATTGGGCTAACATTTTGCATACATGTAAACACTTTATTTATTTAGTAAAGATATTTTTGTAGTTGACCAAAATAGTTGGAGTAATTCTAGACATCAAGTAGAGGGCATAACATCACCGCCTTACTACACGAGCTTGTAAGTCTGAAACAAGTCTTATCAAGAACATGCCGGGAGCCTAAGCTTATAACCCTAACCCTAATCCTAACATAAACCCTAACCCTAACACTAAAAAAAAAATCCTAACTTTAAACCTAAACGATCCTAAACCCTAACCCTTGCCTTATATCTAACAAGAAAGAATAAAATTTTAACTTGCTAAAATTTTGGCAGTCCACCGGCGAAAGTTACTGGACTTCGATCTTTGGTCGATAGTTATAGACGGTTGCAAAAAATCGCCTATAACAATGATTGATGGTATTCTAGTAGACAAGCCCTATGATAAGTATACTGGGCATGAAAAGACATAGACTAGTCTAAATGCATGAGTATTAATGCACTATTTTGGGTAATTAAAAAAACTGAGTTCAATCGCATATCTTCTTGTGTCACATCTAATATAAGATTTTGAGACTTCTTGAGGTAACTCATGAAGGAACTTCCCAAGTGAAGGAATACAAGATCAGTAGATTGACACAAGAGTACGAGACATTCAAGATAAAATCTGGTGAATCAATTACATAGATGTTCACTCATTTTCATGATATTAGTAATCCTCTACAATCTTTTGGAAATGATTACAACAGCCATGATAAGATGAGGAAGGTACTGCGGGCTCTAACCAAGAACTGGAACCCGAAGGCCACCACGATCATAGAAGGAAACAATCTCACCACGATGACATTGGAGATACTTATGGGCAAGCTCATGACCCATGAGCTGGATTTGCAAGACTTTGACAAGGCAACCCCAAAGAAAAATATAATGCCTTCAAAGCCCAAGCCAGAAGAGTCTCATGCATGATACTGATTATGAAGATTATGATGGTGATGAACATGCCCTACTGGTCAAGAACTTCAAAAAAATTCTTAAAGTTTGAGCGATCAAGCTGAAAGAAGAAGGATATCCATGAAAGCAATAAAGAAGATACTATCTGCTTTGGATGCAAGAAGTCATGGTACATGAAGAAGGACTATCTACTAGTAAAGAAAAGCAGTCCATATGATCGATCAAGATCGAGCAAGAAAGCAACGATTGGTCAAAAGTACGCAAACACCAGCATCTGACATGAAAGTGAGGCCAGTGAATCAGAAGAGGAGGATAGACCCAACATCAGTGCAAATATCTGCCTGATGGCACATGAAAAGGTGGACCTTCAACCCTTTCATGCTAAAAGCAAATGGATCCTCGATAGCGGATGTTCGCGGCACATGACAGGTGATGCATCCTTATTCGCTACGCTATCGATGAAGATAGAAGGATTTATTTTCTTTGGTAATAATTTTAGAGGTAACATTATATGTAATGGTACTGTTGGTATATCTTCCTACATAGAAATAAAAGATGTTTGTCCAGTCACAGAATTGAAACATAACCTGTTGAGCATTAGTCATTTAGCAAATAACATTTATGGTATCAACTTTGTGAAGTATTCAATATTTTCGGAATATGAAGTCTCGAAAGGTTTTATTGTCTAAGAAAATTATTATTTAGTGATTGTAATAGTTCATAATATTTTGATATTAATATTTAGGGTTATTTATAGTAACGTCCATTATGTTTTATGTTTATTATATGGATCTCCCTTATTTTAAAAATAATTACACTAACGTCCCATATACTTTATGTTTAATACAAACTTTTTCTATGTTTTATATTTTATGTAAAGGATCATGCACTAACCACATCCTTAAAATATAATGCATAAGGAAGATTCATGTAATTATTTTCAAAATAAAAAAATTCGTATAAATAACCCTAATATCTAATATTTTTGAAATTATATTAGTATTTATTACAATTTATTATTTATTTAATAATAAAAGCGGCGTCTTAGATGAAAATTCTAGCTACTTCAGATCTAATAGCTCAAGATTAACGGATCTTTCTCATACACCAACTACTTAATAGAACAGAGTGCCAAGGTCGATATTGATGGAACGGAACAGGTAAACGCATGAAACTGATGGACAAACATAACTTAAACGCATCACAGAAACATAACAATCCTAGTTAGGCCTTCGTCTTCGTCTCAAGCAAGGAAGCCTCGCCAAGTCGTACTCTACCTGGCAAATACGTAGTAGTCGATCCCGCAGCCGGCCCGGGCGCTGCTCGCGGCGATGGAGCGCGGGCATCCCGCCGTGACCTCATCGACCGCGGCTTGGACGCACGGAAAGCACCTGGCGGGGGCGACCCCGCCAGCGCAGTACGACCGGCCGAACACATTCGGCAGCGTCACCGTAAAGCTACCAGTCGCTGCGTCAGGAGCCACGGAGCGCAGGCTCGCGAGCACCGTGCGGATGTTGGCATCCAAGGGACTTCCCGGCACGGGCGGGGTCGGGTTGCAGTTCGTGATCGCGGCATCTAGGACGAGTGCCCATCTGCTGAGAGCAAGTACAGCTACAACCATGGGCGCCAGCGTAAATCGCAAGTATGCCATCTCTCAATAGTTTTCTCTCTTTCTTTTCTTTTCTTGCTTTTGCCTCTATAGTACCATTGCAGCACTATCATACATATTTATAGATGACGCAGCCGATCGAATCATGCATCCTGACGTTGGTTTCCCAAATGTGTTCATGGTGGAAAAAACTATGTCATTTGGCATCACCTGATTTCAAACATTCCACTCGTCTTAACTGTGGTATTATTGTTGGAAACTTAGTGTGACCCGAATCAGAGTTGGTCTGTGAAGTTCGATATTGAATTAGACTCATATGCATTAAAAGAAATTTTTTATTTAAGACATGAACTAATTCCAGTAATCTACACATCATGATCTCATCGCTTATCCGATGTGGGACTAAATTATCAACTCCATTGTCATTTCCTTTTGAGGGCTCAACCAAAAACGATATACAATCCAGCAATTATGGAAATGATTAGCATCGATCTGTGTATGATTAATTATTAAGCCATTGTTGTCAAGTATATGAAGCCATATGGTATCAATTTTGAGAAGCTGAGGTTACTGCGATAAGCTAACAAAAATTGGAGTAGGTGGTACAATTGACATGGTCGGATGGCAAAAACTAAGTGAGAAGTTCTATTGTCGAGACTGCAGTGATCTGGATCATTTCTGAACATGTATAAATTGTGCGATTGCATATCTATGATCCAAAATATCGGAAGGTCCCCAAATTTTAAAATTTTAACATCAGTATATATTACTAATGTGAAACTACAATAAGAGTTCTTTAAATATATATATTCTTGGAAGAGTAATGCTATTTGTATCTCAAAATTATCCCTCCAAATCATCGCTCCTTAAGTAGCAGCTGATGTGACATGTTAAATAATATTACGTGTCATATGATATAGCAAATTTTAATCCAAAAAATTAATT
This sequence comes from Iris pallida, assembly GCA_029216955.1. NCBI lineage: Eukaryota > Viridiplantae > Streptophyta > Magnoliopsida > Asparagales > Iridaceae > Iris > Iris pallida. The sequence continues at coordinate 450,176 of JANAVB010038620.1, read as the reverse complement.
ATCCAATTTTTTCATGTTAATATCAATGTTTATATTAATGTTAATATTAACGTTAATGTTAATATTAATGCTCATGCTCATGCTCATGCTCATGTTCATATTAATATTAATATTAATTATTGTTAATGTTAACGTTAACGTTAATATTAATATTAATTTTAATATTAATGTAATATTGATGTTAATATTAATTTTAATGTAATATTAATTTTAATTTTAAAATTGTCATGTCAGCTGCCACAACAAAATGTCACGTCAGCTGTCATGTAAGAAAAAATGATTTGGAGGGACAATTTGGAGGGATAAATAATATTAGTCTTCTTAGACGAATGTTAAGAAAAAATGTCCTTTTTTAGTGTGTACAGGACCAGTAGAATATCAGAAACGGACTTGTCAGTGATCTAAGATGATGGTAAGAGATGATAATGGTCATGTGGTTAACCTGGAAATTGCAACATCACAATACTTGGTTGAAAATATATGAAAAGTAGTAAGAGAGAGGGAGAAAACGAGAAAAAAAAATAGGTTCTGTCATATATTGTAAATTATACGGTAGTTGGCAGAGTTTAAAGGATAAAAGAATACTAACAAATATTAACAAGTGAAATTGTCTTAGGATCTGTCTACAATTATAGGGATAGCGGTTATGAGATATGAGTATCGGTTATGAGTGGTCCGGTTTTTGGTGGTTTGTAAGTGACGGTTATAATTATATATTTTTGGTGTGGACATAAATGGAATAAAATAATAAAACTCCTCCAAAATCTGTCGATTTGGGGTGTTTATAAAGCCATCTAAAATTACATTATATCGATTTTAAAAAAAATTTGAACCGACCAAAATAAGTGCCTCAAAAAAAAAATTAACAAATAAATTTTTTCATAAACTGTCGATTCAAAAACACCCAATAACCGCCGTTACCGAGCACGTCTTTAATATTTTAATCTGTCTAACCTTCCCCTCAGCTTGGGCCGTTTAATTTCTTAAATTTCACATTGTCCAATGATTAGTAAAGATGTTTACAATATGCTCTTTGGAGGCAATGTAGAGGGTTTGACGAACTTAACTATGCTTGAACCTTGTCATTCACACAAGATTGATATCTACTTCATTGTTCATTGTGCTTGGTCCTTTCATGATTGAACTAATTCATGCTAACTCACAAGTTACTACTGCCATTTTAAGATACTCCGCTTCTGCGGAGGACCTTGACACAATATGTTGCTACTTTGATTTTCAAGAAATTGGAGCAGAACCAAGGAATATATTAATATACAGTATCCTATAGCTGACACCTTTCTAAAGAGTTGTAACTGGACAATTTGTCCAATCTAAGTCGTAACCATGAAGTAAGCTGTTTTGAGAATATGCTGCAAGCATAGGCGGATCCAACAATATATATGAGGATGGACTAGAGTGGGTTGGGGTGGACTAAATATGAGCTAACTCACAAAAAATAATACTATATAGAAAAAAATGGGGTGAGCTGGAGCCCACTCCAGGCACCACTTGAAACCTCCCCTGGCTGCAAGTAAAATTCTTTGTCCAAGTGAGTCCTTCAGTTAAATATATATATAAGCATTCGATTTATTCATTTTTCAACTAAATCGAAATAGTCAAAATTGAGTAAATCAAAATTCTAAACATTCAAAATCGAATCCAAACCGAAATTAGCCATAATAAAAATTGAACCGAAGAATCAATTCGGCTTGTTCAGTTAGGTTCGTTCGGTTAGACTATTTCTATTTTTTGATGAGTGGGCCCAAAATTAGAATAGTAATTAAATTATATTAAAAATTGTAGGCTTATTTGTAACTTGATATACTCAACTATTTCAATTTTTCAACTTTATACCCTTAACTTTTTCCGCACAATTTGATATCATAAAAAAATTTGGACAAAAATATCCATGTCCAAAAGTAAAAACTATCCTCCTTCCCTATCATAGCCTCCCCCTACCCCCCTTCCCCAACCACACCCGGGCCACACCCCGCGCTACCCCTACCCCTACCCCTACCCCTGCCAAGTTCAAGTATTCCACACCAAGATCCAGCCAAATCAACGGCATCCAGATTAGGGGTGTGCATATTTGGACCAAATCGACCAAATCGAATCGTCAGTTTTTAACCGAACCGATGGTCCGATCGGATTGGTTCGACTTGACCATTTAAAAAACTGACAGATTTGGTTCGATTCACGGTTTGGTCATTCCAAAAACCGCTTAAACCGAACAAAACCGAACCTAGTTAGTAACAACTTAAAGTTAGGTTTATATCCGGTCCAACTTATCCATCTCATGGTTTGTTTATTTTCCATCTTCAATTTATAGATCTATTAGGAGGTTTATTTTCGAAAATTATTTTAGATTTGTGGAAGAAATTTATTATGCAAGTGATTTACTTAGAAGATTATTGTCCACTTTGGTATCTCATACAAACATCTTCCAAACAGGATATGGTTATGATTTATTTTTTTGTAAATTTATTTTGTGAAACACTTTTATATATTTGAAAATTTTCTCTGATCAAAACCGATCAGCCAAACCGATCCAAACCGAACCAAGTCGGTCGGTTTCAAAACCGAACCGACCAATTGGTTGGTTTGATTCGGCTGTGATTATTTTCAAACCGATTAACTTCGGTTCGACTTCGATTGTGACTAAATAGGTCGACCATCGATCGATGCACACCTCTAATTCCAGATAGAGAGGGCACAGGCGCCTTAGTTGAATTCAAGCCTCAACGGTCAACAATAGCAAGCTGCCATCGTCTCGTACGAGTGGAAACTTCCTCCGCACTTGAAAACATCTCCAGCCTGTGTGTATGTGTAGTCTTTTGCTCGCGTTGATATTGTTCTCCAGAGATGGAGAGCAGTGGCAACTACACCGACGTCGGGCCCAGCAGGATGGTGCCGAACCTGAGGGCGAGCATGCAGGCGAGAATGAGGGGCAGTGTGAGGGAGAACATAGGGGTGGGCATCATACGCACCGGCAGCATGCATTGCACGTTGTCCTCCTATAGGGGAACCTCCCACGCGAGCAACGTCTACGATGATGAAAATATTTAATAGTTGATGGTATTAACTTGTTGAATAAAAAAGTTTAGAATATCAAATTGAAAAGAGGGATAATTGAGGGTATCAAGTTGTAAATAAGCCAAAATTGTAAATTATATGCACATATTTTATTTTATTTTAAACACCCAAAGTTCAAACAATAGTTAAATTACTAAAGTTGGACTTTAAAACACATACATAAAATTATTGTTATCTAAGTATACACAAAATATATAAATTTGTAATAATAAAATGTATATAGAATTGAGGGTTTTGCATAATTGTATAAGTCTTATTCAATTTTCGGTTTTGAACCCAAACCCAAACCCAATAAGAAATTTTAGTATTTCCAAAATCGAAATCGAATTGATTTTTTTTTTAAACCGAACCGAATGTGAAGAATACTTCGGAGACCGACGAGCGTCATTCGTCTATCGGAGAAACTTGAAAAGTTGAAGGCGACAAAGGAGGCTCAATTTGAGCACATATCAAACTATTGAAAATATAGTATAAAAGTCGGTGGTATACCACCGGTATACCTTTGTCGGTGTACTACCGGTATACCGATTTGGCATGCTTTCTTTCCAAAAAAGTTCGGACTCAAAATGGCCAATTTTTGCTATACCATCGGTATATCACTACGTACCGATATACTGCTGGTATACCAATGTCGGGGCTAAAGGTCAAAAATGGATGTTTTATTAACACCATTGGATCATTATCAACCGTCTAGATTATTTCAGTATTGTAGTACTTTGAATAGGTGTTTCCTACTCCTAATCTACAATTTATCATAATATGAAGATTAAAAGGAGTGTTTTATCAAATGTTGAAATTTTCTAAAGAGAGGTAGAGAGATTCGGTGTTTTTTTTGGTTGATTCAAAGAGAGATCGTTTCAAAGAGTTCAAGAACGGTTCTTCCTCGTTATCTTTTCTTCGGTAATCTTCTTTATAATCATTGTTATATATTTTCATCTATTGAAGTGTTACGGTGATCCGTGTGGATAGGTGGACAAGTTTGTAAGGAGTCAGTATATCTCTAATTCCATTGGTGGAGGCCTTTCCTGGGTGGGCCCCGCGATGTGATTTTTTTTTTGTTAGAATTTTTTATTTAAAGGTCTTGGTGTTTGTATTGTGCTTTATTTTTTTTTTGTGGTTTTAGCATATTTGGTTTGTGCACTTTTCTTCAGTCTTCATCAAGATCCCTATCAGTTTGGCGGAATAATTTTCATGTTTCGTTCCCAATATTATGGTCACACTACCACAGACAATTTTTCACAAATCTTAGCCTTCAAGTTAGCATTTTATGCGACTTATAAATTTGGTGGTTGAGCTTCACAATCCCACTACTAGTGCTCACTAGATCCGATATCGTGGTCTGATACCGACCACATCAGAATCCCGTACCGTATTGATCACGAACATACCAGACAGCGCTTCACAAACGGTCTCTTATCAGCTTGCTCTGATACCATATTGTTTATGTAAAAATGGATGATTTTATTGAACTCGCCAAGAAATTATGTGTACAAAATTTAGTTAAAACACTCACATAGTCAACTTTTGTACGCTCACTAGGACGTACACTCACACGCTAACAACACTACACCACACAGTACTCTCTACTCTTGCACACACTTCACTTTGACACCCTCATGCTGGGATGATCCCAAATGGGATGTCCATGTCTCTTTTATATGAAGCCAAAGAAAAAGTTTAGATCATAGAAGAATCTAGAGACAGAAGAGATGAGAAATTTCTTGAAGAGAATTGAATGGAGGAAAAAAATCCAGAAAGAGAGTAAGAAAGTACTAAAAAGATGGAATTTCTAGAGGGAAGAAGAGTTTGTGGCGACTCTTCACACTTGACATAAAGTTTTTTGTGTGTTCTTTAGAAGAAATAAAAGTAAAACCAAATGATCCAACCCATATACCTATAGCTATGTGTGTCTTCCAGTGCTTGTATCTGATACTTCAGATCAAACAGCTCAAAACACAAAACATATTTTCATAGACCAAATAATCCGTGCACATTGATGGGAAAACAAAACAGGTAAATGACTGAAAATATAACATACACACACAACAGTGAACACACAGTCATCTCAGGGACTCCGGCTCGCGTCGCGGAAGCCTCACCGGCCTTACTTACCACCCGCAGCAACGAAGTAGTACTCTATCCCACAGTTGGCCTGAACGCTGGCTGCCCCGATGGAAACGGCACAGCCCCTCTCAACCTCTTCGACTGCACCTTGAACGCAGGAAAGACATGTTGGAGTGGGTGGGGTTCCCAACTTATGTGGAGAAGATCCCGGAGTGCGACGAGCGCCGTCCGATGTCGGAGAAGCTCGGAAGTAGTTGTTGTTGCTGCTGCTGCCCCAAAGGGGGTTCTGGACCAAGTCTGCCGAGTTCGGGCCGAACTCGGTCCCAGGCCGAGTTCTGGCCGAACTCGGTCTGGCCGTTCCAGGGTTTGGCCATCCAGTGCTGGTTGTCCCGCACAGAGTTCTGGCCGAACTCTGTGTGTCGGGGGGCTGAAGCGGGATTTTAGGATGAGTTTTCATCATTGGATCTAATCCAACGGTCCAGGTTGGTTGCGGGATTAGGGGAGATATATTGAGTTTTCTCAACCCTAACTTCATAATCGCAATTGGACAACACAAGTTTGAGAGAGAAGGAGGCAAGAGTGCCATTGCAACTTCGGAGAAGAAGACGGAGGATTGAAGGTCGATATTCGAAGGAGATCGTGTTCGGGTAATCTCTACTCGTCGTTCTCGTTCTTCGTAGCCTTGTAATCATTGTTCTTGTCTCTGAGTGTTGTGGGGATCCGATTTGGATCGGGAGGAGTTTGTAGAGGGTGTAATTCTTCTATTCCATTAGTGGAGGCTTCTCAGGGTTGGACTCCGATCGTCCCGTGGTTTTTCCCGCAAGGGTTTCCACGTCAAAAATTCTCTGTGTCTGCGTGGATTGTTTTTGTGTGGTTGTTTCTGGTTCGTGCGTTGTTTGCTCGGTCCTCTCGCAGGTACTCTCCGGTTTGGGGAAAGGTTTTCCGCGTTTCTTTCCCAACAGAGTGGTATCAGAGCTTTGGGTTCAAAGGGTGTCAGGAGTTGACAGAGGAACCAGAGAGGAGAGATGGACGCGAAGCCGGTGCGCATGGTGAACCTTAATGGCACAAACTATCATTATTGGCGGAGCAAGATGAAGGATTTGCTATTTGTCAAGAAGCTGCATCTACCTGTGTTTGCATCCGAGAGGCCCAGTGATAAATCCGAGGAGGACTGGAAGTTCGAGCACATACAGGTGTGTGGGTACATACGGCAGTTTGTTGATGAGAACGTGTACAATCACGTTGCCAATATTGAGCACGCGAAGACGTTATGGGATAAGCTGGAATCCTTGTATGCGAAGAAGACCGGGGTAAACAAGTTGTTCCTGATCCGAACGATGATGGGTCTGCGGTACAAGGATGGGGCGTCTATTACGGATCACTTGAGTGATTTCCAGGGCGTGGTTGACCAGTTATCTTCTATGGGAGTCAAGTTCGACGACGAAGTTCAGGGACTGTGGCTGCTGTGTACCTTGCCAGACTCGTGGGAGACCGTACGAGTATCTATGATCGCTTCTGCTCCAGAGGGCGTGGTCAGTCTGGAGTTTGCTAAGAGCGGGGTGTTGAATGAAGAGATGCGGAGACGTTCTCAGGGCACTTCATCCACATCCCACCACTCAGAGGCATTGGTTTCAGAGAGCCGCGGAAGGGGCAAAAGCAGGGGTCCAGGTGGTGGCAGAGACAAGAGCAGGGGAAAGTCCAAGGGTCGGTACGAGGACTCAGAGTGTTATCATTGCGGTAAGAAGGGCCATATCAAGCGGAACTGTTTCGCTTGGAAGAGAGAGAAGAAGGGCGACAAGGGGAAGCAAGAAGAGAACACTACAGCGGCGGCCTCGACGCATGGAGGCGATGTGATCGTCGTAGGTGATGAGGTCATTACTAACCTCGCCTGCGATGACAATTCTTGGCTGGTGGACTCAGGGGCTTCAGCACATGTATCTCACAATAAGGCACTGTTTGCCACTTACACGACAGGCGACTGTGGCGTGTTGAAGATGGGCAACGGAGATGTGTCGAAGGCGGTTGCCATTGGAGATGTGCATTTGAGAACGAAGACGGGTGCGGTTCTTGTTCTCAAGGATGTTCGTCATGTCCCTGATATCCGTTTCAACCTGGTGTCGGTTGGAAGGTTGGATGACGAGGGATTCTTCAGTCTCTTCGGAAATAGTCAGTGGAAGCTTTCCAGAGGTTCGTTGGTGATTGCCAGAGGAAGCAAGAAGTCCGGTCTCTACTATATGGAGGGGAGCGCACAGGGGGCACAGGAGGTGAACGCAGTCAGTGATGCGTCTACCGAGTTGTGGCACAGGCGGCTCGGCCATATCAGCGAGAAGGGGATGAGCTACTTGGTGAACAGGAAGGTGATTCCGGGGCTCAAGTCTACAAAGTTGGAGAAATGCACGCACTGTTTGGCTGGGAAGCAAAATAGGGTGTCTTTCCAGAGTCACCCAAGTTCGAGGAAGCCGGCGTTGCTCGAGTTGATTCACTCGGATGTCTGCGGTCCTATGAAGGTAAAAACTCTTGGTGGTGCTTCTTACTTTGTGACTTTTATTGATGACTGTTCCAGGAAGGTTTGGGTCTATGCCTTAAAGACCAAGGATCAGGTGCTGCCTACTTTCAAGGAGTTTCAGGCCTCCGTTGAAAGGGAGACGGGCAAGAAGTTGTTGTGTGTTCGGTCCGACAATGGCGGCGAATACATCGGTCCCTTTGATGCATATTGCAGAGAGCAAGGGATACGACACCAGAAGACTCCGCCAAAGACACCTCAGCTCAATGGTGTAGCGGAGCGCATGAACAGGACACTGATGGAGAGGGTGCGGTGTTTGCTGTCAGAAGCAAACTTGCCGGGCAGTTATTGGGGTGAGGCTCTTCTCACAGCTGCTTATATTATTAATTTGTCTCCTAGTGCTCCTTTGCAGGGTGATGTGCCTGATAAAGTATGGTACGGTAAAGAGCCGTCTTACAGTCACCTGCGGGCGTTTGGTTGTAAAGCCTTCGTGCATGTACCGAAGGACGAGAGGACCAAACTTGAGCCGAAGACGAGGCGATGCGTCTTTGTCGGCTACGGTCGGGATGAGTTTGGCTATAGACTCTACGACCCAGTGGAAGGAAAGCTCTACAGAAGCAGGGACGTGGTGTTCGTCGAGGATCAGACCATGACCAACACTCAGGACTCCGAGACGCCTTCTGAGGCTGAGGAATTGCCTGAGTTAGAGTCATTTCGCTTCGAGCAGTTTCCAGAGGACATCGCGGAGGATCCAGTTATGGGGGAGCCGGTACATGGAGTTGCTTCCAACCTTGATCATCAGCCTGCTGATGGTGGTCAGGGTGTCCCTCAGGAGGATGAGCATGCCGGAGAGGTAGTTCCTGAAGGGGAGGAGGCTGTCGGTATACAGCCAGCACCAGTGGCTCCACTGAGAAGGAGTAACAGGGATCGTCGACCATCTACGAGATACTCGCCGGATGAGTATGTGCTACTGACTGACGGGGGAGAGCCCGAAAGTTTCGCAGAGGCTATGGAAGACGAACACAGGCAGGAGTGGATGGTGGCTATGCAGGAGGAGATGAGTTCCTTGCACACCAATTCTACTTATGATCTGGTGCGGTTGCCAAAGGGCAAGAAGGCTTTGAAGAATCGATGGGTGTTCAGAGTGAAGCAGACGGATAATGCTACTCGCCCTCGATACAAAGCGAGGCTGGTAGTCAAGGGCTACGGTCAGCGGAAAGGCGTGGATTATGATGAGATCTTTTCGCCTGTCGTCAAGCATTCGTCTATTCGGGTGGTGCTAGCATTAGCAGCCATTTTCGACTTGGAGGTCGAGCAGATGGATGTGAAGACGGCGTTCCTCCACGGTGATCTTGAGGAGGAGTTGTACATGGAGCAGCCGGAGGGATTCTGTGAGAAGGGCAAGTCACATTTGGTCTGCCGGTTGAGGAAGAGCTTGTATGGTCTGAAGCAGGCTCCGAGGCAGTGGTACAGAAAGTTCGAGTCGTTTATGGGGGAGCATGGTTATGCACGGACGACGTCGGACCATTGTGCATTTGTGAGGTATTTTGCCGAGGATGATTTCATCATTTTATTGCTCTATGTAGATGATATGCTATTAGTGGGTCGAAATGCCACTAGGATAGCGGAGTTGAAGCGCCAACTGGGCGCGGCCTTCTCTATGAAGGATTTGGGCGCAGCGAAGACTATTCTTGGGATGGAGATCAGCCGAGAGAGAGAGTCCAAGCTGCTACACTTGTCCCAAACGAAGTACATTCACCGGGTACTTCAGCGTTTCGGGATGGACGGGTCGAAGAAAGTGAGTTCCCCCCTCGCGGCTCACTTTAAGTTCACTGAGGAGCAGTGTCCATCTACCGAGGACGAAAAGGAAGATATGGAGCGGGTTCCATATGCTTCAGCTGTGGGAAGCCTGATGTATGCTATGGTGTGTACGAGGCCAGATATTGCTCATGCAGTTGGTACGGTTAGCAGGTATCTTTCGAATCCTGGAAGGGTACACTGGAGTGCGGTCAAGTGGATTCTACGATACCTTCAGGGCACTGCCGGTTGGAGACTTTCCTTTGGTGGTGACGAGCCGAAGCTGGTCGGGTATACCGATGCTGATATGGCTGGAGATGTAGACACGAGGCGGTCGACTTCGGGCTACGTGATGATGTTTGCGGGAGGAGCAGTATCGTGGCAGTCGCGGTTGCAGAAGTGTGTTGCCTTGTCGACGACGGAGGCGGAATACATTGCGGCGACGGAGGCTTGCAAGGAGCTGTTATGGATGAAGAAGCTGTTGCAGGAAATGGGACTGAAGCAAGAGCAGTATACTTTGCTTTGCGACAGTCAGAGTGCTATCCACCTTGTGAAGAATCAGACGTTTCATAGCCGGTCCAAGCACATCGAGACCCGGTATCATTGGATACGGGATGTGGTTGAGAAGAAGGACGCGGAGCTTGAGAAGGTGCATACAGACTGACAACGGAGCTGATATGTTTACGAAGATTCTACCAAGGGGGAAGTTTGAGTACTGCAGGCAGATCGTCGGGATGACGACGTCCTCCCCATAGTTGTGAAGGGGGAGATTTGTTGGAGTGGGTGGGGTTCCCAACCTATGTGGAGAAGACCCCGGAGTGCGACGAGCGCCGTCCGATGTCGAAGAAGCTCGGGAAGTGGGCGACGTAGAGTCGCTGCTGCTGCTGCCCCAAAGGGGGTTCTGGACCAAGTCTGCCGAGTTCGGGCCGAACTCGGTCCCAGGCCGAGTTCTGGCCGAACTCGGTCTAGCCGTTCCAGGGTTTGGCCATCCAGTGCTGGTTGCCCCGCACAGAGTTCTGGCCGAACTCTGTGTGTCGGGAGGCTGAAGCGGGATTTTGGATGAGTTTTCATCATTGGATCTAATCCAACGGTCCAGGTTGGTGCGGGATTAGGGAGATATATTGAGTTTTCTCAACCCTAACTCATAATCGCATTGGACAACACAAGTTTGAGAGAGAAGGAGGCAAGAGTGCCATTACAACTTCGGAGAAGAAGACGGAGGATTGAAGGTCGCTGTTCGAAGGAGATCGTGTTCGGGTAATCTCTACTCGTCGTTCTCGCTCTTCGTAGCCTTGTAATCATTGTTCTTATCTCTGAGTGTTGTGGGGATCCGATTTGGATCGGGAGGAGTTTGTAGAGGGTGTAATTCTTCTATTCCATTAGTGGAGGCTTCTCAGGGTTGGACTCCGATCGTCCCGTGGTTTTTCCCGCAAGGGTTTCCACGTCAAAAATTCTCTGTGTCTGCGTGGATTGTTTTTGTGTGGTTGTTTTTGGGTTCGTGCGTTGTTTGCTCGGTCCTCTCGCAGGTACTCTCCGGTTAGGGAAAGGTTTCCGCGCTTCTTTCCCAACAACACAGTCGGATGTGCTGATCCCTTCGGTGCAGTACGAGTGACCGTACACGTAGGGCAATGTCTGTGTGTAACCCCCTGGTATTGTGTTAGGAGCCACAGTTCGGAAGCTCTCTAGCATATAGCGATTGTTGGCTTGTGTCTCACTTCCAGGCGTGTTCGGAGAATCACAGTATGTAATTTCAGCGTCCATGAGTCTGCTGCCGAGAGCAAGTGCAGCTACGACCATCACCGTCACACGTAAGTTAGCCATCTCCTAGAATTTCCTTTTTTTTCTTCCTTCTTCCCTCTCCCTCTCTGTGTGTGTACTTCTTTATATAGATTGCTGGACGCTTGGAACGAGTCTTAACAAGACCACCTTCTCATGTTAATGCCGGTTAGCAATACTTGTGTCACTGATTTGAATCCAAGAACCCAGAAAAATCCAAATAGAAGGAATTCCTTTTATTCTTTTTTTTCTCTCTCTCTTTGTTTTCCTTCTCCTTGTTTTTCTCTCCTCTCGTTTCTACCTCTCGTTTGAATCACACACAAAAGCACATTTCTTTTTCTTTGTGGTTGTTTGCTCTGCCGAATTACACACAAATTTCAAGAACATATAAACAGGTATATATGAATCCGAGAAGCCAGAAAAATCCAAATATAATCAGTGCCGAACATTAAATTTTCACACCTAAGACGAACATACAACTGTTTTCTTCAAAACATAAATGTTCATACAATTTTTTTTTTTCCATTGATCATGATACAATAGTATTATGAACACAAAATTAAAAAAATATATATAACAGTCCGAAACAAAATGTTAATGAAATACTAATACAATTAAAGATATTCGAAACCATAGAAATAAAACTGATGTTCCACACAATTAAATAAAAAAACAGAAATTTTCATATAGGATAAAAAAGTTTCATATAGGGTAAAAAAGTTTGGAGTAATTGTAAAAAAAAGTGAGAAGTTTGGAGTAATTGCGGAAGGGGGAGGATATCACTTGGTGAGTGGGGAGTGGGCGCCAAGTCACTTGGCGCATGGGGAGTGGGCACCAAGTGACTACTTGGCGCGTGGAGGGCGCCAAGTCACTTGGCGCGTGGGGAGTGGAGAACGCAGGTAAAGAAGTTTGGGGTAATTTATAATTTTGAATGTAGTTTATCCAAATTATCCATAATGAATTTTAAATATGTTTTTAAATATATTATATGACAAATAAATATTTTCTTATCATCAAAGATTTATCAGATAATAGTTATTATCTATTTAGATAACAAATAATTAGAATTATCTATATAAATGGAATATTTATAACAACAAATTATCTTTTAGTTATATCATAAAAAAATTATCAAATAATAGTTATTATCAATATTATATTTTTTATTATATAACGAAAAGCTAATTTATTGTGGGGGAGCAACATCTTCGACCGATCCGAACACAAGGAAGACGATGAGGAGGCGCTGGGGGAGGGCAGGGGCGTAGGGGTGTGGCCGGAGGGGGGTGGGAGGGGGGGGGGGGGGGGGGGGGGGTGAGGGAAGGCCAGAGTTATTGAATTTTTACATTTGTTTTAGGGTATGAAGTTGAAAATACATAATAGTTGATGGTATTAAGTTGTTAAATAAAAAAGTTTAGGATATCAAGTTGAAAAAGAGGGATAGTTGAGGGTATCAAGTTGTAGGTAAGCAAAAATTGTAAATTGTATGCACATATTTTATTGTATTTTAAGCACCCAAAGTTAAAATAGTTGTTAAATTACTAAAGTTGGATTTCAAAACACATAAATAGAATTATTTTATCTAAGTATACACAAAAAATATAAATTTGAAATAATAAAATACGTATAGAATTGAGGGTTTTGTATAATTGTATAAATCTTATTCAATTTTGGGTTTTGAACCGAAACTCAAAGCCGAAATCGAAACCGAAATTGTATAAAAAAATTATAATACCCTCAAAATTGAAATCGAATCGATTTGATTTTTTTTGAAACCGAACCGAATGTAAGAATACTTCAGATAGCGACGAGCGTCATCCGACTATCGGAGAATCTCGAAAAGTCATAGGCGATGAAGAAGGCTCGATTTGAGCGCGTATTAAACTATTGAAAAAAATAGTATCAAAGTCGGTGGTATACCACCGGTATACCTTTGTCGGTGTACCGCCAGTATACTGATTTGACATGCTTTCGTTCCAAAACAATCCTGACTCGAAATGGACAATTTTTGCTATACCGTCGGTATAACGCTACGTACCGATATATTGCTGGTATATCGACGTTGGAGCTAAAGGTCGAAAATAGATGTTATATTAACATCCTTAGATCATGATCAACCGTCTAGATTATTTTAGGATTGTAGTACTTTGAATACGTGTTTCCTACTCCTAATCTACAATTTACCATAATCTAAAAATTAAAAGGAGTGTTTTCTCAAATGTTGAAAATTTCTAAAGAGAGGAAGAGAGATTCAGAATTTTGGGGGTTGATTCGGGGAGAGATCATTTCAAGGAGTTCAACAACTGTTCTTCCTCGTTATCTTTTCTTCGGTAATCTTCATTATAATCATAGTTATCTATTTTCATCTGTAGAAGTGTTACGGTGATCAATGTGGATAGGTGGAGAAGTTTGTAAAGAGTCGGTGTATCTCTAATTCCATTGGAGGAGGCCTTTCATGTGTTGGCCCTGTTCGCCATGTGATTTGTTAGAATTTTTTACTTAAATTTTTTGGTGTTTGTGTTGTGATTTTATTGTGGTTTTAGCATATTTGGTTTGTACGCTTTTGTTCGGTCTTCATCAAAATTCCTATCGGTTTGGCGGAACGATTTTTACGTTTCGTTCCCAATAGTATGGTCACAGTACCACAGACAATTTTTCACAAATCCTTGCTTTCAAGGTAGAATTTTATGCGACTGTGTCAATTTTTATAATTGTGGTGGTTGAGCTTCGCAATTTCACTAGTGGTGCTCACTAGATTCTCTATCGTGGTCTTAGACCGAAAACTTCGCAGTCCTTGACTGTATCGATCATACCGGACATTAAGTAAAAATGGATGATTTTATTGAACTCACCAAGAAATTATGTGTACAAAATTTAATTACAACACTCACACAGTCAACTTTTGTACTCTCACTAGGACACTCATACACTAACAATACTACAATGCACATTACTGTCTACTCTTGGACACACTTCACTTTGACACCGTTGGGATGATCCCAAACCCAAATGGGATGACCATGTCCCTTTTATAGGGAGTCAAAGGAAAAGTTTAGATCATAGAAGGATCTAGAGATAGAAGAGATAAAAATATCTGGAAGAGAAATGGAGAAGAAAAAAAAAAAAAAAAAAAAAAAAAAAAAAAAAAAAAAATATATATATATATATATATATATATATATATATATATATATATATATATACTAGCATATGTGCACGTGCCTTGCACGTATTTTAACATTCTTTTAATTAACTTAGGAAGACTTTTTAGGAAGACCAAAGAGTAATCTTCGTAATTATTAAGTTGTATTTATAAAATTAATGAACATTTTTTTAATTAGTATAGACATGTAAAGATATTTTCGGAATTCAAAAATTTCACTATCCAAGTTTTCCTATTATATAGTAGAATATATATATATATATATATATATATATATATATATATTTTTTTAGTAGAATATATATATATATATATATATATATATATATAGAGAGAGAGAGAGAGAGAGAGAGAGAGAGAGAGAGTATAAAAGTTATAAAAGATGGAATTTCTAGAGAGAGAGAGAGAGAAGAAGAGTTTGTGGTGACTCTTGACACTTGACATAATGTGCCAATATGTGTGCACCACTTGTATCAGATACTTCAGAGTTCAGATCAAACAGCTCAAAGCACAAAACATATTATCATAGACCAAATAATCCGTGCACATTGATGGGAAAACAAAACAGGCAAATGACTGAAAATATAACATACACACACAACAGTGATCACACAGTCATCTCAGGGACTCCGGCTCGCGTCGCGGAAGCCTCACCAGCCTTATTTACCACCCGCAGCAACGAAGTAGTACTCGATCCCGCAGTTGGCCTGAACGCTGGCTGCCCCGATGGAATCGGCACAGCCCCTCTCAACCTCTTCGACTGCACCTTGAACGCAGGAAAGACAGTCGGATGTGCTGATCCCTTCGGTGCAGTACGAGTGACCGTACACGTAGGGCAATGTCTGTGTGTAACCCCCACCCCCTGGTATTGTGTTAGGAGCCACAGTTCTGAAGCTCTCTAGAATATAGCGATTGTTGGCTTGTGACTCACTTCCAGGCGTGTTCGGAGAATCACAGTATGTAATTTCAGCGTCCATGAGTCTGCTGCCGAGAGCAAGTGCAGCTACGACCATCACCGTCACACGTAAGTTAGCCATCTCCTAGAATTTCCTTTGTCTTCCTTCTTCCCTCTCCCTCTCTCTGTGTGTACTTCTTTATATAGATTGAAGAACGCTTGGAACGAGTCTTAACGAGACCACCTTCTCATGTTAATGCCGGTTAGCAATACTTGTGTCACTGATTTGAATCCAAGAACCCAGAAAAATCCAAATAGAAGGAATTCCTTTTTTTCCTCTCTCTTTGTTTTCCTTCTCCTTGTTTTTCTCTCCTCTCGTTTCTACCTCTCGTTTGAATCACACACAAAAGCACATTTCTTTTTCTTTGTGGTTGTTTGCTCTGCCGAATTACACACAAATTTAAAGCACATATAAACAGGTATATATGAATCCGAGAAGCCAGAAAAATCCAAATATAATCAGCGCCGAACATTAAATTGTTGGTCTATTTGCAAACAATCGATGGAAAAACTCAGTTGCAATCCCTAAGAAGAGATGCAAAGAATGCAGTTGCAATCCCTAAAAAAGAGATGCAAATAATGCTGATTGCGTAGCCTAAACGATTAAAAAAAATCGAATCGCATTTGCAATAGCGGTTTCTCGAAGGCAACAAGAGATGATCAACAACAGTTGAGTCTCAGATTCTCGAAGGCAACAGAAAGAGGAAGGAAGAAGAAGAGCGGATCTCGCTGGGGTGTTGAACACCGGCGCTCAAAGCTATACCCGCAGTACGGATAAGCTCCCAGGAACCAGCAAGTTCAGGAGAACTTCTGGAACGCTCGTAAGTCAATATTTGAGACTTGAACGGGCTTCCTGGACTTAACAGACTCCCTCAACTCTCTTCTTGGTGCATCTTTCAAAGGAGGCCAAGGGGCTCTATTTATAGAGTGGAGTTGAGACTTCACCTCTTCTCCTATCCGATGTGGGACTAAAATACCAATACTCAAAAATAGAGTTTGATATTTTAGATCATCCCACAATCAGCATAGAAGTGTGCCAGTCCACGCCTACCCCCCGAACCCTCCCGTGCATGCACGAGACATCTTGGAGTCCGCGTCCGAGTCCGAGTCCGCACAACAAAAATTAACTTGCATCCTTGTTGGATTTAATCCTTTTTCCTTCTAGAAAAATACTTCCACATGGCACAAACTTGTGCCCCACTACACCTCATGTGCACACCTCAACACAAGCAATGCATTATATTGAGATACTTACCATTTGGTGTAGCCGATGTGGGACTATCTTTTCTAGTCCAAAGGCAAAAACACCAACATAAATTTTCATACCTAAGACGAACATACAACTGTTTTCTTCAAAACATAAATGATACAATAGTATTATCAACACAAAATTCAAATATATATATATATATATATATATATATATATATATATATATATATATATATATATATATAACAGTAAAAAATTAAAATATCCAAAAAAAAATGTTAATGAAATACTAATACAATTGAAGATATTCGAAACCATAGAAATAAAACTGATGTTCCAGACAATTAAATAAAAAAACATAAAATTTCATATAGTGTAAAAAAAGTTTAAAAAAGTTTGGAGTAATTGTAAAAAAAAAGTGAGAAGTTTGGGGTAACTGCGGAAGGGGGAGGATACGCCAAGTCACTTGGCGCGTGGGGAGTGGGCGCCAAGTCACTTGGCGCATGGGGAGTGGACACCAAGTGACTACTTGGCGCGTGGAGGCAAAATGAAAATAACCCCTTTGAACGACGTCAGAATACGTCGCTAAAAAAGAAAAATCCGTCGCTAATATCTATTAGCGACGTATTTAGCGACGAAAATTGGATGTCGCGTATAGGCTTGTCGCAGATTACAATTTCGTCGCAGTTCGTTGCTATTTGCGACGTCAAGTTTAGTGTCGCTAGACGTCGCAAAATTCGCGACAGATAGCGACGTAAGTATACGTAGCCACTATAGCGACGTAGGGCGACCACTTAGCGACGTCGTCAACTTTATATATGATGACATGGCATGGCAGCCACATCAGCATTTTAGCGACGCCTAGCGACCGCTTTAGCGACGTCAGCTCTCAGGTTGGCGACGTATAGCGACGTGGACTTTCCGTCGCAGAACGTCACGGATTTTATTAAAAAAATTAAAAAAATATAATTGGTATTTTTTTATGCTGTGTGTCTGTGTTTACAGTGTATGTGAAGTGCAGTATTCGAACCATCGACAGTTTCGCTTACTGTTATATGTTTTATCTTGGATAGAAAGAGCAACAGTTCAGGGTGCACTTCTCAGAGCTTCCTCTTCACGTCCTACACCTTCTCAGGATGCTTTACGACGTCCCGAGAAAGTGAAGGACGTAAAAATGAAGCTCTCAGAAGTACACCCTGAACTGTTGCTCTTTCTATCTAAGATAAAACATACAACAGTAATCGAAACTGTCGATGGTTTCGAACACTGCACTTCACACACACTGTAAACACAGACACACAGCATAACAAAAATACCAATTATATTTTTTTAAAATTTGGGCAGCACCTCCTTTGTATATCAGATCATCGCTTATAACCCAGCGTAGGTATATTTGTCATCTCCGTCGCAGATATCATTACAATTAACAGTCTCCCATCATAACAGTCTATAACTAATAGATGAATAACAGTCTCCCATCATAATAGTCTACAACTAAATATCATACATGTACTCAATGAAAATACCAACAAATTAAATATCACAAACATACATGTCTAACAAACATACATGTCCAACAGAGTCAAATAATAATGAAAATCAGTGTACATAACGGTCAATGGGCCCATAGGGCCAATAAATACAAAGATGATAAAAAAAATCTACTGGATCACTGAGGACCCCTGCCGCGCATCTGGGATAACATGTACTCATACTGCTCCTGTATGAGCTGCACCGTAGGGGCAGTAGGAGGCAGTGCAATGTCTGGAGTCGACGCCGTCGATGGACCGGGAGGACGTATCTGCTCCAGCTCTCGCAGTCGCTCAACATGCGCAGCAAGGGTACTCACCATCCTCTGAGTACTCTCCTCAAGCGAAGCCGATACCTGAGTGAGTGAGGCAGACATGGTCCTCTGCGAATGGTCCAGCTCAATCTGTCTACGCTCTGTGCGCTGTGTAGACTCGGTGAGCGTGTGCAAGCTGGCAGCTATAGCCTGCTGCAGACTCATCAGCTCATGTATACTGCGCTCGACCGCATCAAATCGTCCGGTGATCATCGGAGGGTCGGATCGTCACTCTGCGGTAAGGTGATCAGAAATCTGCTGCTGTAACTCGCGACGCAGCTCGTCGATCTGACGACGAATATCCTGAGCTCGTAACGACGCCTGCGAAACCGGAGACTGCGCACTGACAGAGGGGGCCCGGGATGACTCCGAAGCCAAATACGCGCCGTAGGATCCCGTACCGTAGTACGTACCCTTCTGAAGACCGCCAACGGCGGTCATCCAGAGGTCGTCCGGCGATGGAGCTGTAGGCGACTGGAAGAAAGTACCAGCCCCTCCCTCTGCTGGCGCACTAGCAGTAGCAGCCGCCTCCTCCTGTAGCCAAACAAACTCGGCCTAGAACATGTTTGCTAACGTATAAGTGTTTGCTAAAGTCTATATTGATATCTATTTTTTCGTTTTCTAAATTATAGTAAATTAATATAAAGAATAGAACGTACATATGCCTGCGTCGCCCTCTCGTCAATGAACTCTCCAGCCCTTCGATGGGTGACCAGGAAGACGGTCACCATGTTCGGGTCCTCACCCTTTTTTACCTATTAAAATATATTATCTATATATTATTAGTATTAAATATTCTATCGAACTATATATAAATTAATGTCCGTCATAGAAAACATACCAGACGACAAAAATGCTCCGTCATCGGAATGGAGCCACCACACTACTTACCGGCGCTCGACCGCGCCACCTTGGCCTTGTCAGACCGCTCCTGGTACTTGGGCTCGCTGAATCTAGCCTTCATCGCAGTCCACTGCTCTGGCGTGATCCAACCATGGATCGGCTGTCTGGAGCGATCACGAGACTTCTGGTCATGGATCGCATCACGGATGAGCTTGCCTGCGACGGCAAAAAATTGGCCCTCGATCTTCGCCGCCCAGTGTGGTGGATAGAAATAGGTCCTCTACAAGAAGTAAAATAGAAAAGTTGTATAATATTCACAAATGATTATTAAAATTTAAAAATAAATAAATTTTTTACCTTGAAGTGGGCGAACCAAAAGGCCTTCCTATCTGCGGGAGCATCTGAGTAGTTAATCCAAGGCCCACCATAGTTCTGCCTCAGAAATACCCCCAGCTGTCTCTGTACTGCAGAAGGCCGATATCTATACAATAATAATTTTCATGAATATATATATGTACATATAATCATTTAAGAAATATATATTAAGTAATTAACTTACTTCGTAGGCCCGTCCGTCCAAATCTCCATACGCGTCTCGCCCGGGGGAGCGCATGGAGGGTCGCTCTCACCTCCTGCCTGGGCAGGATCACTCTGATCGCCGTCCTCCATATGCTCGGCGTCAGCTCCCCCCATGGAGCCGTCGGAAGGAGGAATGCTGGACGCGGGATCAGGGATGCTGGACACGGGATCAGGAATACTGCATGCGGGATCAGGAACGCTGGACGACGAGGGAGGAGTCGCCAACCTGCTGGAACTGTCCTGTCCCGGTAATGGACCGGGAACAGAATGGTATAATGGCGTACTCGGAGATGAGGATGAGGGTACGGAATCTCATCCCCAGCCCGAGGCTGACGGGACTGCCTAATATAATATCCTCCGCGTCGTCCAGATGGTCTAGTCATACCTGATAATAACATATGACAATAAAACAAAAAATACATATTTATATGTTAGACATCACAGATTTTTGAAAAATATCATAGTCACCGATAAAAGTGTCACAGATTTATATGATAGAAGTGTCACTAAAGTGTCAAATATGATGATAAAACAAACGTACATATTTAATCCTCTTCTAAAAATTTGTTTAGTTCGTTTAGCTCATCTTCTTCTTCTTCCTCCTCTACATCTTCACTTTCATCTGCATCTTCCTCTTCAGATAATTCTACTTCTTCTATACAATTAGATGTGTAATGAGGAACTTCCGTCGTGTCCACTCACTACCAAAATAAGTCATATCAGCGACGAAATTAGCGACGCCGACTTAAAATGTCGTTAATATTTTTGGATTTAGCGAATCCAAAAGTATGCGTCACAATACGTCGCTGATAGCGACAAACAGCGACATATTGCGACTACCTTTTGTGTAATAAAAACCAACGTCGTTGATTTGTCGAAAAATATTGCCAGTTTTATTAGTTCAGCGACGTTTAGCGTCGCAAAGATTAAGGCATCGCCGAATATTAAAGGAAAGTCGACGCTTTGTGACGTATTTACAGACGTCGCTAACTTCTGCTAAATAGGGTTTCCTCGGTTCGACTTTTTATTTCTCCCTCTCCCCAAATTTTTTGTTCCCGCCCCTCTTCCCCCGACCTCGACGACAGCCCGACCCCCTTCCCTCCGGCGCCGCTCATCCTCCTCCTCCACCGCGAGCCCCTTCTCCTCCCTCCGGTGAGCCCCTTCTCCTCCTCCTCCTCCTCCTCCACCGCGAGCCCCTTCTCCTCCTCCACCGCGAGATCCTCCTCCTCCACCACTGAACTTGTCCTCCTCCTCCTCCTCCACCACCGCGAGGAGACTGAAGGTAAACCCTAACCCTAATTGAGGTGTTTTTCGTGTCCAAAATGGACACGAAGACACATTACGACCATGTGTTCACTGATACAGTGTGTTCGTGAGGTTTTGGACACTTTGTGTCCATTTGTTGGACACGTGGACACCCCCAAGCATGCATATATATGTATTTCATCTCTGTACACTTAATCCCCTACTTACACTTGTGTATTTTCGTATTAATTTGGATTTGCATATTGGGTTTGGGTTTCGATATAGTGTTTGACACATTGTTTCACCTTGCAACATTCTTACACTTAGAGATGTTTAGTACATAATTAATTATTTTATCCTAGTTCGTAAGTGTACTTTTGGGTAATCTAGGTATATTAGTTTACCAATATCCCCAATGGCCGAAGATTTTAAGTATATGAACCAATTAGTCAACATCTATTTGTTGAAGTATGGTAGTCCATTCTTCGTAAGTTCTAGCTATATATGTCTCAAGATCCAATACTCAAAAATCCCAAGAAGAAGAAGAAGAAAAGAATAAAATGACATCGCTCAACACCCTATGACAACTCCATGAATAAAGTAGACGATCCTCTATACAAGTCTTCCTTCATCTATTGTCTTAAAGTGTGAGTTCTACAGTATGGTTCTCTTTGTAGAATTGTGTCTTATTTTAGACAACAAGGGTTTCCTATTTTTATAGGTAACATGGCAACATGTGTAAGGGAACATATAGGTGTGTGTTTGTGTTTGAAAGGGAGTGTCACAAGAGTAAGGCGTGAGCATGTGTTAGTATTTTGAGCTGTGAGAGTGTTTGTTCTATTGAGGTTAGTACCAACTGGAAAGTTAGGTTAAAAGAACCTGGGAACTATGGTGTGGTTGTATACATCATGTATATGTATGTGTGTGTCTAGTGGGAGAAAGGGGGAGGGTTAACTAGTACCAGGTATTTGGAGAGGAGGGAGAGTTTATACTAGTATATATAGACTAATATCCTAAAACTTGACTTATACAACTTAGAAATGGCTAGTTTGACCAAGTTGGACTAGTTTAGCTTAGAGTTGACTCGGTTGGACTATACATAATATATAGACTAATATCCTAAAACTTGACTTATACAACTCAGCCTATATGAAATATTGTAGACACGGGTGATATACCATCGCGATAATCTCTGACCACCGCATGCACAAACACGCGAAACAAAAGTTAGCAATGCGAAAAGAAGATGACCGATAATCTCTGACCATTTAACGTAAAATGTCATGTGTACATATACTGCGGAAAGTGTAGACCGCATGAACTGACAATTGCATATCATTCACTACCTTGATGTATCTATCTTACAGAATTATGGAGCTGAATTACTACCTGCGGAATCGTACTTGGATGTACAACCGTTATCCTGATGACATGTGCGGTGTGCGGGATGAATTCATAGAGGGTGTACACCAGTTCCTGCAGTTTGCCAAGGCGTTTCCTCAGTACATGGACGGTACCAAAATTAAGTGTCCGTGTGTGAGATGTCGCAACTTGAAATATCATCCAGAAGTGGATGTCACGTATCATTTATACTCGAAGGATTTCACGCCGAATTACTATCAATGGAGCGAGCACGGAGAACTTGTGTCTTTAGCATCGGAGTACGAGCCTTATGTGGATGTCCACAACAACGCTCCTTACGACGATGGGTTGGTGAACATGGTTTTCGACGCGGCCGGGCCTAGTTTCGATCCGGATGATCATGATGCACCTGAGGAGGCACCGAACCCCGATGCTGCACAGTTCATGGAGTTGCTGGAGAATGCAAGGACTCCATTATATCCTGGTTGTGAGGATCATTCACCGTTGGAGGTGGTTACAAGTTTGTTGAGCATCAAGTCCGATTTTAACATGTCGCAAGATTGCTACAACCGTCTTATGGAGTTGCTTATAGAAATATTGCCTGAGGGGCGAAGTTGCCTAAAGACTTCTACCGGTCTAAGAGGATGGTTAGATCGCTCTGGATGGGATAAGAAAACATAGATGCCTGTCGCAACGGGTGCATGTTGTACTACAAAGATGACAAGGATGAAGACGTCTGCAGATTTTGTGGTGTCGATCGCTATAAGGCATGTGGTAGAGGAAAGTCTGTCGATGCCAGGAAGCCTACCTCTTCGATGCACTACTTGCCGTTGACGTCGCGGTTGCAACGGCTGTTTATGGTGAAGGAAACTGCAGAAAACATGAGTTGGCATAAGCGGGAACATACCGAAGGAGTGTTGGATCACCAATCTGATGGAGAAGCATGGAAGCACTTTGATCGAGAGTATCCAGATTTTGCTTCTGATCCGCGTAATGTCAGATTGGGTCTCTGCTTCGACGGTTTTACCCCATTTGGACTTTCGGGATCCCATTATTCGTGTTAGCCTGTGAACGTCACCCCGTACAATCTACCGCCTTGGATGTGCATGAAGACTTCGTATATGTTTCTCACCGTTATTATCCCAGGTCCGAACAATCCAAAAAGGAACATCGATGTGTATTTACAGCCGTTGATTGATGAGTTGAATCAGCTGTGGGAAGTAGGTTCCAACACGTACGATGTATCTAGAAAACAAAATTTTTGGATGCGGGCAGCACTTATGTGGACCATCAACGACTTTCCGGCCTATGTAATGTTATCTGGATGGAGCACGCATGGTCGTCTTTCATGTCCGTATTGCATGGACAACACTAAGGCTTTTCGTTTGAAACACGGAGGCAAACCGTGCTTCTTCGATTGTCATCGACAATTCCTGCTGAAGGATCGTCCGTACCGGAGGAACAGGAATGCTTTTCGTGCTGGCGTTGTGGAGAAGGCTAATCCCCCGCCAAGGTGGACCGAATACACGATATGGAAAGAGGTAAAAGATTTACCAAGAGCTATTGAGCAGTCTGCTACGGGCTACAAGTGTGACGGATTTGGTCGCACTCATAACTGGACGAAGAGGAGTATATTATAGGATCTTTCATATTAGAGCACCAATCTAATTAAACATAACCTTGATGTCATACATATCGAGAAGAATGTGTTTAACAACATAATTAATACTGTAATTGACGTAAAGGGGAAGACGAAAGACAATCCAAAGGCTAGATTGGACTTAGAAGAAATATGTAGACGTCCTGTATTGCATTTGATAGAGGACGGGAATGGGAAGTTGAAGCAGCCTAAGACAATTTTCTCACTGGAGAAGGAGGATAAAGTGAGGCTTTGTAGGTGGATTAAAGGTCTGAACTTTGCAGATGGGTATGTTTCGAACTTGAGAAGATGCGTCGACCTCAAGGAGAACAAACTGACAGGTATGAAGAGCCATGATTGTCACGTATTCATGGAACGGTTAATTTCGATTGTATTTTGGGAATTCTTACCGCAGGCAGTTTGGGATCCATTGACGGAGCTTAGCATATTCTTCAGGGACCTTTGTTCTAAGAAATTGCTCGTTGATCGTCTAGAAAAGCAAGAGAAGGACATTGCGGTAACACTGTGCAAGCTAGAGAGGGTGTTCCCTCCTGGATTCTTCGACTCTATGGAGCATTTACCGATTCATCTTTCCTACGAGACACGTGTTGGTGGACCCGTCGAATATCGATGGATGTACCCGTTCGAGCGACATTTGAATCACTACCTAAAAAGAAAGGTGAAAAATAAGGCTCGGGTCGAGGGTTCTATTTGTGAAGCCTATATTCTCGAGGAGATTACAAATTTTTGCTCCTCCTATTTCAAACCTCATGTTGCTACGAATAGAACGAGGGCTCCGAGAAACGACGACGGATATGAAGAATTTAATGATGGAATACTGAAAGTATTCAATACGTCCGGAAAGCCTTCGGGGAAAATGAAGAAGAGATATTTGAATGACGAAGAGCTAAGGGCTGCTCAGTTGTATATATTACTCAATTGCGACGAGGATGAAGTGGAAAAGCTAGAGGGGTAAGTAACTCAAGATGATGAGTTTACGTCATCTCAATGTAATAGTATAAGCTAATATTATTATACTAATCGGCGGTTGCTTCGTTGTTTTCCAGCACATATAATGATGAGTTGAGGCTGGTTAGACCCTACCTAATAGACGAAGCATTAGAACAAGAAATGAGACGTCATTTTCCTTCTTGGTTGAGCGACTTAGAACATGTCACTAAACCACTGACGATTCGACGGTAAACCGTCGGTAAATTACCGACGCGTAGCGACACGAAGTAATAAGTCGCTAATCTACCGACGACACGACGGTAGACGTCGGTAATATACCGACGTATATATACGTCGGCAAACATCGGCACTTGCGACGTTTGGCGACGTTTTGAAGATCAGCGACTTACATTTCCGCGACCAGCCCAAAACGTCGGTAATTTCGTCGCTAAATATTTTTAGCGACGAAATTTGTCGTTTTAGCGACGTCTTTTGGCGTCGCTAAAATGACTTATTCTGGTAGTGACTTCTATAATATTTGTTACAAGAGGTAGTTCATCCTCTTGATAAGCTATATCGTCAACCTCAAAGGTATTTCTAGCTTTGGTCTTGCATACTGTCCACCAGTCCGACCTTGTTGTTCCCCGTTTAGGATAACTTGTGAAGTACACGAGCTGAGCCTGACTTGATAGGACAAATGGTTCATAGGCTTGATATCGACGCCGATAGTTTATATCAACAAGACCGTGCTTGTCTACTTTCCAACCTTGACCTTCAATCGGATCGAACCAATCACACCTGAATAACACAATCTTAGCAGGCTCTATTCCATAACTATATGTCAGCTCCACGATCTTCCGTAGTACGCCATAGAAATCGTTGCCCGTATCAACATCTTTGTAGTTCGAAGATCTGATACACAAACAGCTATTTTTGGTGGAGTTGAGATCCACAAAGTTGTCTCTGATCGGGCAAGTTGTTAACTTGAACCTAAACCCATTAACACAGTAGCTTGGCCATATTTTTGCAGCATAAATTGGTCCCTTGGCTAGCGTTCTAATAGACTCATTCTCAAGTCTTGCGTATGGACGATCGACCTAAATACCACGAAAGAAGCAATTAAGCTCATTCTCAATCAAGTGCATATACAGAAAGGTAATTACAGAGTTCTCAAGTCTTACATATGCACTCAATCATGATGGAAAATAATGCCTTATTTCTTGTTCTAGTTCTTCTTCTGTTATGTGTGGCCTACCTGACCTCACATCATCATTAAATATGCTGAAAACAATATCGTTTAATTAATGTAATAGTATAATAATCAACATTATTAAAATAATGTAGACGTATTAATTACTTATCCCTCCAGTTTCTCTACTTCCTCTTCATCGCAGTTGAGTAATACATACACCTGAGCAGCCCTTAGCTCATCATCGTTCAGATATCTCTTCTTCATTTTACCCGATGGCTTTCCTGGAGCATTGAATACCTTCAGTATTGTATCATTACTTTCATGATCTCCGTCGTCGTTTCTGGAAGCTCTCGTTCTATTAGTTGTAACATGAGGCTTGAAATACATCGAACAAAAGTTTGTAATCTCCTCGAGAACATAGGCTTCACAAATAGAACCCTCGACCCGTGTCTTATTTTTCACCTTTCTTTTTAGGTGATTCAAATGTCGCTCGAACGGGTACATCCATCGATATTCGACGGGTCCACCAACACGTGCCTCATAGGATAGATGAATTGGCAAATGCTCCATAGAGTCGAAGAATCAAGGAGGAAACACTCTCTCTAGCTTGTACAGTTTTACCGCAATGTCCTTCTCTTGCTTTTCTAGACGATCAACGAGCAATTTCTTAGAACAAAGATCCCTGAAAAATATGCTAAGCTCCGTCAATGGATCCCAAACTGCCTGCGGTAAGAATTCCCGAAATACAATCGGAATTAAGCTCTCCATGAATACGTGACAGTCGTGGCTCTTCATACCCGTCAATTTGTTTTCCTTCGGATCGACACATCTTGTCAGATTTGACACATATCCGTCTGGAAATTTTAGGCCCTGGATCCACCGACAAAGTCTCACTTTATCCTCCTTGTCCAGCGAGAAAATTGACTTCGGCAGGAACTGTTTTCCATTCTGCTCTATCAAATGCAACGCAGAGCGTTTGCATATTTCTTCTAAGTCCAACCTGGCCTTGGGATTGTCTTTCGTTTTTCTCTTTACGTCCATCACAATATTAATTATGTTATCAAACACATTCTTCTCAATATGCATGACATCAAGATTATGTCTGATCAGATTGGTACTCCAGTATGGCAGATACCAGAATATGCTCCTCTTTGTCCAGTTATGATCTCTACCAAATCCATCGCACTTGTACCAAGTTGTAGGATCTTCGATAGCACTTGGAAAATCTCTAACCTCCTCTCATATCGTGGCTCCGCACCACCTTGGCGGTGGATCACCCTTCTCTACAACGTCGGCACGGAATGCATTCCTGTTCCTTCTGAACGGATGATCTTTTGGCAGAAATTGCCGATGACAATCAAAGAAGCACGGTTTTTCTCCGTGTTTTAAGCGGAAAGCCTTACTACGGTCCATGCAATACGGACATGAGAGACGACCATGAGTGCTCCATCCAGATAATATTCCATAGGCCAGAAAGTTGTTGAAGGTCTACATAAGGGTTGCCTTCATCTGAAAATTTTGCTTCCTGGAAACATCGTACGTGTTAGCGCCTACTTCCCATAACTGATTCAACTCATCTATAAAAGGCTGTAAGTACACATCAATGTTCCTCTTGGGATTGTTCGGACCAGGAATTATAACGGTTAGAAACATGTACTGAGTCTTCATGCACATCCAAGGCGGTAGGTTATACGGAGTGACAATCACAGGCCAGCACGAATACTGGGATCCCGAAAGACCAAAAGGAGTAAAACCGTCAGAAGATAGCCCCAACCTGATATTACGTAGATCTGAAGCAAAATCAGGATACACTCGATCAAAGTGCTTCCACGCTTCTCCATCGGATGGGTGATCCAACACTCCTTCAATCTGTTCTCGCATGTGCCAACTCATATTTTTGGCCGTCTCTTTCTCCATAAATAATCTTTGCAACCGCGACGTTAAAGGCAAGTAGTGCATTGAATCGGTCGGTCTTCTTGCATCGGTAGACCTTCATGTATTAGTTGTCTTATAGCGATCAGCACCACAAAATCTGCACACATCTGCGTCCTTGTCGTCTTTGTAGTACAGCATGCACCAATTGCGACAAGAATCGATTTTCTCGTATCCCATCCAGAGCAATCTCACCATCCTCTTAGACCGATAGAAGTTTTTAGGTAACTTAGCACCCGCCGGCAAGATCTCTATAATCAACTCCAACACTCGGTTGCAGCATTCTTACGACATATTAAAATCTGACTTAATGCTCAACAGTCTTGTAACCACCTCCAACGGTGAATGATTCTCACAACCAGGATACAATGGAGTCCTTGTATTCTCCAGCAACTCCATGAACTTTACAGCATCGACATTCGGTACCTCCTCAGCTGTATCATGGACGAAAGTAGGCCCCGCAGCGTCGAAAACCATGTTGATGCACCCGTCATCGTATGCATGATTATCTGAAACAAAATTAGGTCCCGCATACATATACGGCTAAACATAAGGCTCCGGCTCTGATGCTAAAGACACAAGTTCTCCGTGTGCGGTCCACTGATAGTAATTAGGCGTGAAACCCCTCGAGTACAAATGATATGTCACTTCCACTTCTGGATAATATTTCACGTTATGACATTTCATACATGGACACTTAATTTTGGTGCCGTCCATGTACTGAGGGAACGCCTTAGCAAACTGCAGGAACTGCTCTACTCCCGCTATGTATTCATCCCGCACACCACACATATCATCAGGACGACGATTGTACATCCATGAATGATTCCGCAAGTAGTAATTCATATCCATTTGGAAAGAATTCTGCAAAGATGGACACACATTATCCAATAGGCACAAATTCGTATATTATGTCTTATTATGGGACACACATTAGTAGCAGACAGTTACTAATAACAATGATATGCAATCTAGGTCAAACTAGGTTGTACTAAGTCAAACAAAGTCAAACAAGGTCAAGCTAAGTCAAACAAAGTCAAACAAGGTCAAACAAGGTCAAGGGTTGACCTATAGTTGACTTTGTCAACTCTTAGTCCAATCTAGGTCAGATGTTGACTCTACTTTG
Source organism: Iris pallida (assembly GCA_029216955.1). Lineage (NCBI taxonomy): Eukaryota > Viridiplantae > Streptophyta > Magnoliopsida > Asparagales > Iridaceae > Iris > Iris pallida. The sequence continues at coordinate 420,901 of JANAVB010038620.1, read as the reverse complement.
ACTTTCAGTCAAAATAGTCAACCTTGGTCAAACAAGGTCAAATCTAAGTCAAATATCCTATTTCTAGTCATTACCTACCAAGGTACCCTTTACCTTATCGCTATTGGTATCCCAATACCAATACCTTATCGCTTTGGTCGGTTATGTTAGTTATTTACTACATATAGTTGCTTCTTGAGTATATTGAATCCGTTTTTATATTTCGCTTTAAATATAATTGGTTTATCTTCATATGGCGTGCTGTTACAAAGTTTTAAGCCATTACCCCACATATTTGAGCCCATAAATAATTGACACACTGGTGAAATATCAGTAGAGGTATTCCATCTTCATATCAGAAACCTAGCAGCTTAGTTAGTAAGTACTTACCATATTCTCAACATCAGTGCTATGGAATTGGATCATAAGTACTAGACTTGATGATCCTCTTACCGCGATGCTAATTTTGCTACAGTTGATGACTTCTCAGATTTAGTATTACTTGATGGTACACAATAGCTTCATAGGTATTTAATAATCTTTGCTTTCATGTTTACCTGAGTAAACTTGAAACAAACTGTCCTATTGCATGGAAAATGGGCATTGAGGTATTTAATGTTGGACTGAATTTATATGAACTGTATGGACTGTTATGGGATTTATATATATGTGGACTGATATAGTATGGGGGAATGGTTGAATGAAATGATATGGAAAGTGATCGGGGGAGGGGCTGATAGCTCACTGCTCTGCAAACAGAACAGGGCAACAAGTGCCCTGCTACTGCTGCTGCATTCATAGAATACAGGTGCTGCATTCTACAGCTACTGCTGCTGCATTATATGCAGTCCCCAGTGGGGACTGCTGCTGCTGCCGAGGGATTACATGCTGCTTCCACAGGCAGCAGCTCTCTCTCCTGCCTCACTCTCTCTAACACACTCTCAACAATAAATTTCACTCACAACCAACCATCAAAATATCTCTGTGTCCGTGTCTGTGTCTAGATAGCTAGGGCTAGGGTTAGGGTTTACCTGAAGAGGGCGGCTCGGTCGGAGGATGGAGGCGGCGAGGAGGGTGGCTTCGTCGGAGGAGGGAGGCGGCGAGGAGGGTGGCTTCGTCGGAGGAGGAAGGCGGCGAGGAAGGAGACTTCGTCGGAGAAGGGAGGCTGGTCGTCGGAGGGAGGTGTCAGCGGGCGAGCGGGGTCGCCGGGGGGAGAAGGGGAGGGTGTCGCCGGAGGGAGGGGTCGCCGGAGGGGAGGGTTCGCCGGGGGGAGAGGGGAGAGGGGGATCGAGCGGGAACAAAAAAATTTTGGGGGAAAAATTGTGATTTCGATCGGGCCAGTAACCCTATATGAAATACGTCAGCGACGTATAAATGTTACGTCGCAATACATTATAATACAGCGACGTAAAAAAATATCCGTCGCAGAACGTCACCATTCAGCGACGTAATACACGCTACGTCGCTGAACGTCGCTACACAGCGACGGACAGCGACGTGTAACACTAGGTGTCGCTATAATCAATTTTCGGCGATGGATTTTTTCGCAGTCGCTAATATACGTCGCTATTCTAGCAGATTTTAGTAGTGAGGGGCCAAGTCACTTGGGGCGTGGGGAGTGGAGAACGCAGGTAAAGAAGTTTGGGGTAATTTATAATTTTGAATGTAGTTTATCCAAATTATCCATAATAAATTTTAAATATGTTTTTAAATATATTATATAACAAATAAATATTTTCTTATCATCAAAGATTTATCAGATAATAGTTATTATCTATATTGGATAACAAATAATTTAAATTATCTATATAAATGGAATATTTATAACAACAAATTATCTTTTAGTTATATCATAAAAAATTTATCAGATAATAGTCATTATCAATATTATATTTTTTATGATATAACGAAAAGCTAATTTATTATGGATAAATATCAAGTAGTTTGTTTAAATATAATTTATAGTTTGAATATGATTTGTCCAAATTATCCATGATAAATTTTAAATATATTTTTTAAAAATTATATTTTTGAATGATAATATTGTGGTATTATCTTTTTTTAAAATATTTGATAGCTTAATTATATTTGTCAAATTTAAATTAACAACGAGTTTCTATTAAATTTATCTATTTGTTCTATTAAAATTATCTAGAACGGGATATTGATCATAACAAATTAGCTTTTAGTTATATCATAAAAATGTAATATTGATAATAACTGTTATCTGATAAATTTTTATGATATAACTAAAGATAAATTTTTATTATAAATATTCCATTCATATAGATAATTTTTATTATTTGTTATCTAATATAGATAATAACTATTATCTGATAAATCTTGGATGATAAGAAAATAATTATTTGTTAGCTAATATATTTAAAAATATATTTGAAATTTATTATGGATAATTTGGACAAACTACTTTCAAATTATAAATTATCCCAAACTTCTATACCCGCGTTCCCCCACTCCCCACGTGCCAAGTGACTTGGCGCCCACTCCCCACGCCCCAAGTCACTTGGCGCCCACGCGCCAAGTTACTTGGCGTGTCCTCCCCCCTTTCGCAATTATCCCAAACTTCATCCATTTTTACAATTACCCCAAACTTCTTTACCTTATATGAAAATTTTTGATAAAAAAACTAACTTAATATTTGGAGTAGTTAATAATAATAATAATAATAATAATAATAATAATAATAATAATAATAATAATAATAATAATAATAATAATAATAATCATCATCTTAGCCATCAAATGCCTCCTCAAAGATACCACATCGTCACTTAAATATTATTCTTTTCGTAGTCTTAGAGGCAAAATTTTTGATTAAGTTTGCATAATCAACTTTCTTAACCACTTTCTTCTCTAGTATGACTAAGTGATGACTTGTCCCTTGTTTTATTTAGGTATCCTATAAAAAAAATCTTTCTACCTGGACTAAAAAAAAGTAAAAAAAAAATATTTGTCACTGATTTGAATAAAAGACCAGAAAAATCCAAATAAACGAACTCCTTGTTGTGATTTGGATAAATCCAAATATAGATGCCTTTATCCATACCCACAACAACCTCTATTTAATTCCCTGTATATGTTATCAATGAGAAAAGCTACGTACATATTTTTGGCTACCAATTTCTTCTCTTTCTCTCACATTTTTACAACGAGTTATCAGCACCATATCCTAACCAAGAAAAAAGGAGTCCATTTCAATATCATAAAAGATCTGAAGTGATGATGGGAGATGCTTTTGGATTTGCAACGAAAGTCAACATGGATTCGAGGAACGACGGATGCTAAGACAAAGGTCGAACATGCGAAAAAGGTCAGATCGTATATTTTGATTCACATATTTTTTTGATTATATTTATCTTCATTTTGGATTAAGACTTCAAGGTGGAGAAAACTAGTATTAATTCTAATATGATTATTGGATGTAAATTAGTATTCTAATTTGTTTATTTATTGATGGTTGTCCATTCCTGCATCTATAAACTATAAGCATTTATAATATTTCTGCTGTAGTTATACATGAGTAAAATACATTAATCAATTGAACTAATACTTGTACTTTATCATTTTCTTCTATTTTGGAGTGTTGGTCATTTCATATACACGTCCAGCATAGTAATAATTTTAGATTTAACTTACTTTTATTGGAGAGAGAAAACTAGAACTACTACTACATATAGAAATAGATTAATTGTGTTGTTGATTAAAACAAGTACAAGAGAATCCTTTAATTGTTCTATGGGAGAATTTTTTTTACCTTGATGAAATAATCTGACATGGAGTATGCTAATTTAAATTAAAGTGGAACTCTCTGGAGATTTGAATCCTTGAATGTAGTAAAAAGTTTGCTACAGATTTCTGTGTCAATAATCTTTTTTTTTTTTTGAAAGTATTGAACATATTTTATTCCATATCATTTTCTATGTGTAATTTGGTTTTACTTGGTAGCATATGTGGAAAATATTGGGTGTGCTCATGCCTTATTTTCGGGAAATAGTAACTAGTTTTATTCTGCTTTTGGTAAACAAGCTCCATATCAGGACATGCTAAGATTATTATGAACACAATTTGGGAAATGAAGATTCAAATAATTTTCTGTGTCTGCCCTGTGCACACTAGATGGGTACATGCACGATAGGAGTTGTGCATGCCTCGTTATAGGTTGTTATTTCCTTCTGTGTGTACTCTTCTTCTTAGAGTGGTCCAAGCTATCTTGGTGTCTCCACTATCAAATTCAAATGTTGGAGAAATTATTATAATTTTTATTGTTTTTGTATAATATAAGCTATTTGTATGCTTGAGTTTTGTGAAATAATTCATAGCATTGTCAGAGGCTGATGTATAAATAATATGATTTAGCAATGATTTTTCCATTTAAAATATGAAGTGGTTAAGATAGGAAGGCATATCACTGATCCACTCCTTCTTATACCATTGTATCGTACATATTTAAATTAAATTAGATATAATCATAAATGTGGATTTGTTTATGGACCATGTATTTCCAGTTTACATAATTTATTTGATAATTAAAAAGTTTCTCACTTAAAACAAGTATGCGTTCGTATATCTTCTCAAATCAAAATATGAAGCTTTCGACAAATTCAAGGAGTTCAGGGCTGAAGCTAAACTTCAAATTGGTCAACTACTCCAGAGACTCAGAAGCAATCGAGATGGAGAGTATATTTCCTTGGAATTCGCATCATTCTACTAAGAATATGGATTTTTCTAGTGAAATGAATTCTTTGTATTCTCCACAATCCAATGGAGTTGTGGAAAGGAAAAAAAAATAGAATGTTAACAAAGATGATGAATTCAATGCTCTCGACAGCGAGACTTCCAAAATATATACTTCTGGAGATAAGCTACGCTAACGATTGCGTTTATTCTAAATAGAGTGTTATTCCGACATTTGACATTACTTCTCATGAACTTTGGTTCAAGGTCAGACCCAACTTGAATGTCACTCGAGCGTGGGGGTGTCTGGCATATCTGAAGTTTCTGGAGATCAGGATTCAGAAGCTAGGAACGAGGATTGCAAAAACCATATTTCTAGGCTATGCTGTGATGCTCGAAGGTTCCTTAATACCGAGTCCAATCATATAATTGAATCTCGCATATGGAATCATTTGATGAAAATTTTGCTAGATATAAAAAAATTGTTCTTGCGGATGTTTCAGAGAATATTTCTAGCACTGAGGAGACAAGTGCTTCCAAGAAAGATATTGTCTAAGAAGAAGTTTCATAGAAAAGACAACATTTGAATGAGAACTCACTAAGCCATCAACAAAGCGAGTAAGAAGGTCGAAGGACTTTGGAGAATACTTTGTTACCTATCATGTGGAAGCTGATCCATTTACCTATATATGATTAGGTAATAAAAACCAGAGACATTGCCTTTTGGAAGGAGGTTGTCAATGATGAGTTTGACTCCATAACTTCGAATAATAATTGAAAGTTAGTCAATCTGCTTGAAGGAGCTAAACCTATTGAATGCAAATGGATCTTCAAAAAGAAGAAGATTAGGGCCTATGAAACTGTTGATAAAGTTTAAGGCCAGGCTAGTAGCCAAAGGGTTCTCTCAGAAGAAGAGAATTGACTACTTTGACATGTATGATCTCATAGTAAGGATGACTACTATTAGAATGCTGATTATTGTAGGCGCTATCAATAAACTGATAATTTATCAGTTGGAAGTAAAGACAACATTCATGAACCAAATGGATACAGAGAAAATTTACATGCAAGAACAAGAAAGATTTGTCATCAAGGTTCTTGAAGACAAAGTCTGCATGTTGGTAAAATCTCTGTATGATTTGAAGTAAGCGTCTAAGCTGTGGCATGAGAAGTTTAACAAAGTTATTTGATCAAACGGCTACAGTATCAGCAAGACAGATAAGTGTC